>CM021108.1:438150436-438315193 GCA_007115665.2 Sequoiadendron giganteum | reverse complement strand
AATTGATGAAAATGTGAAAAGTGATAAAAAGTTAGGCATTTTTTAAGAACCTAAAAAGAAAGACAATTCAATGAAACATGTTATATCTAGTGTTTCTAATGCTATTGATTCTATTGGAAGAAAGATTCGATCTAAATATAAGAATGCAACACAACAAGATATAACAACTACTTTAGTTAATACATCAACTTTGAATAAAAAACGTTAAGTAAGATTAGTGAATTTCTAAATGTAAATCCTAAAAATTTGATAAGAGTGACAAAGAGAAGAGAAAGTATTAAAAATGATCCAATTAAAAAATGTTGGAGTTTTATTGGTAGATTCCCAAGGTCTGAAATGAAACTAATTGACATGATAATAAAATATTATTATCTAATGTTAAATATGTTTCAAAATTAAGAGTGGAGTCAAAAATTCATGATCCTTATCCAAAACATCTGTTAGACATGACTCAAACTGAATTTTATAATTTTTTAAAGATGATTTAGTGTTACCAAATATTAGCATAAGTAAAATATCATTTGAGAAATGTAAACCTTGGTATGTGAAAATCAAGGCCTAAGCATCTATGTTCCCATTCCAAAGCTATTGAATACATAATAAGTACAATATAGTTTGAAAGGTTAATATCATCTTAATCCTTAAATTATCCCACTATATTATAAATTGAAATGATGTAAATAAGAAATATAAAATTATTTTAATATAGGATATGAGGCCTATATCCTCTCTACACAAAGGGAACTATCTTTTTCTTATTGGTTTTATATGGGAATATCAACATTGACCAAATTGTCAAGTTATAAATAATGAACTTACCACTCCCCACCATCCAATGAACAAAGTGAGACTGCACATCAATGTGCTTGGTATGCGAATGATACATGGGGTCCTTGCCAAATAAATACTAGTCTAACTATTAATTTTGATCTAAACCACCTTGGAGTTAAAATCAACACCTAAAAATAGTATCCATAGAAAACCACTTTTTGTACAAACATGTGTAATAGAAATATACTTTATTTTTGTAGTGGATAATGCAACAATGGGTTGTCTTTAACTCATCCAACTAACAAGACTGAGAAGTAAAGCAAAAAAATAGCCCCTAGTATACCTTCAACTATCTAAGTCATTTGAACAATTTGCATTAACAAAGCTTTGTATGTCAAATATTTTCCTACATCATTAGAACCGTGATAACATAAGAAATACTTATATTTCCTCATAAATATATAAATACCATCTTACCATGAGTCCAATGATCTTTACTATGTTTATAAATAAACACACTAATAACTCTTGTTGCTTGATAAATTTCCAGTCTAATACAAACCATTACATACATCAAGCTCTCAAAAACACTAGCAAAAGATACATATTAATGAAAGTAAGTTTTCCCAACTAAATTAATACTCATTGGTTTGCAATATTTGTTGGCAACATGAGAATGATGGTATATGGTGTTTTCATTGATGGAAACCCATTGTAGAAGTGATGGTGAATCTGTATGTACATAGTTTGGAGAAGTTCGAAGAAGACCAAGTGTTTTGGTGAAAATTGCCTAAGTCCTAGACTAGAATAGTAAGTAGCAGAGCAACAGTTTTGTGATTTACATTTCCCTACTTACAAAATATTACCATAAAATTTTGAGGTAATAATGGTATGTATTGAAGGAGTCTCCATTCAAATTTTTAGGGTTGCATGTTTTCTACAGTTGAAGATATCAATGATAGAGTATCGGGCTTAATAGAAGCAGAGTTACAAGTGTAAAGTGCATATTGGAATGCTTCACACTCCACCGTAGATGATTATTATGTTGTTCGGTTTTGAGGAAGTATTTGGGGATTTAAAAAGTGTATGTACTCCAAGTAGCAAGTGATTTGGTGGTTGGGGTGTCGAGTTGTAGATGAACAATTAGTTCATTCAATTGTTGCTTCACTAGTTTTGTTGTGTGGTGCCAACCTAAGGGTTTTGGGGTCATACAGAGTTGAATTATGAAAGGAGAAAAATCATGGGAGTAATTATAGGTCATTCCGGCCTATTTTGGTGAAGAAAATGTTTTGGTTTCTTCTGCAAGGCATGTGGGTTGGATTTTTGAGTTGACGGGTTATGGTATTACACGTTTCATCTAATTAGGCTGACCTAATTGATGATATGTTTTTTTGAAGAAGATGTATGTACACATAGAAGTTATGATTTAGAGATTGGGTGTGAGATGTGATGTAGAGTGAAGTGCGGAAGGTGATAGTGGTGAAGTATGAAGTGTGTAAAGTCAATTTTTTGAGCTTAATTAGAACTATATTTTTAGCATGTTACAGATACATTATTAGCAGTTCAAAATCTAGCAATGAGCCATTCTTCTATTCTATTTTCTATTCTAGATAGTGAGTCCTTTCGGAAGTGATCACTTTTCAGTGAGCCCTTCTTTTTGGACAGTGAGTCCTCCAATCTATTATCCATTGTAACCAGTTATAATATATTCTGAGCTAATCCTCACTGTGGGTTTTCCCTCCCAAGGGTTTTCAATGTAAATTTGGTGTTCTTGTGTTTTCATTGTGGTGCATGCTTCAATTTTTCTTTTCCATTTTTGCAAGTTTTATGAGATGATTTGAATGCATGTTTAAGTTGATGAAGTTAATGAATTTCAATGAATACTGATTCACCCCCTCTTAGTATTTCAGGTGTTCAAAAATTGGTATCAGAGCTTGGTTCCTTCAATTGGGTTAATCGTTGAGGTAGATCTTGGAGGTTGAACATATGGAAACTAGGAGGTATCTTATCCCTCTAGAAGAGATCATAATGGAAGGGTTTATTGAATAATACTATGAAGTTAACATAGAAGGAGAACTTAGATCTTCTCTTGATGATTTGGATAAAGAAGAATGTGAGAATAAAGATCTGAAAGAAACTCTTAAGGAAGTAGATGAGTGCATCAATAAGCTAAGGAATCAAGTCAAGAAAGTTAAAGAACCCTCAAGGAAAAACAAATGAGCAACTTAAACAGTCAAATTAGAAAATCACTAATCTAAAAGTGCAATTTAAAAAAGGAAAAAGAGTTGAAGACTACTTGAATGCCAAGTTGAAATACAATTCTATAAAATGTTCAAGACTTGAAGAAGAAGTTGTGACTTTGAGGAAAGATCCAGAGAAAGAAAAGAGTCAAACGACAAAGAAGGATTAGGGTTAAAAAATGGAGAAAGCTCAAAGGAAAATCAAACTCCAAATATTGTTGAAAAGAAGAATGATGAACAAGGTAGGACTTGAGATAAGAAGAGTAATGTTGAAATGTTTGGAAACCAAAATAAAGATTTCAAAAGACCACCTATTAGACAACTAGTTGTGCAAAGGTATTCATATTTTAATGGTTACTGTTATTCTTCTAATAGATTTGGACATAGAGCTATAGAATGTAGAAGTAGGATGAATAATAAATTTCAATCATTTTCCAGTCAATTATATGCATGCAATAGATTTGGTCATAAGGCTAGTGAATGTAGAAGTCAGATGATGAATGGTTATAATAATGGTATGATGTTTGAATCATTCCTTGGTTACAATTATACATGTGTAATCATGGATTTGGTCATAAATCTTCTGAATGTAGATCTAAAATGGCAAGAAGTAATTTTGTTCCACAAAAAAGTGTCACATGCTATAAATGCAATAAACCTAGACACATAGCTAAGACTTTCAGAGGAAAGAATGTGAAACCTTCTGTTCCACAAAAGAAGATTGATCCAGTTGAGGTAAAGAAGGAGATGAACAAGTTATGGGAGAAAAAGGAAGATAATGAGGTGAAGAATGAGACTGTGCCAAATCTTGGTGTAGATGTTTCCATCGAAAACTTTATAGAGAGCATTGGCTCAAGGGGAGTTTTAGCTAAAAAAAATTTAGGCCCCTTGCTAAAGGTGAGATGATGTATTCAACATACTGGTGCATGTATAGGTTGATATTATTTATTGTGTAGTGTAGGAAAACGCACACCCTTTCATTTTAACACTTGTTTGGGCCCAACTTTCTTTATTTATCCCTATTTATGTCTTAATTGGTCCTATTTTGCATCCACAAGCCTTATAAACTATATATTTTTTCTAGAAAATCTAAAAAAAAATTATTTGGTAAATGATAATTTAATGATTATTGATGAGTGTCTCCAATTTTTTGGTTGGGACTAAGACACCACCTAGGGCATCTTTGTCTCCCAAAGGTCTTGGGACCCACTTTTTAGTGGAACCTTAAATGGGCACCTTTTTGGATTCTGTCCCCCAAGTTTTCAAGACTTGGGACTAAGACACCACCTAGGGCATCTTAGTCCCCCTTAAGCTTTTTTCAGGATTTAATTTCAAATTATGGCAGGATTTGGCCTCCTTTAATTAACGAATCCATATTTCGGCTTGTTGTAGTGTAATTTTGGGATGTTAAACATGAAGAAGTATAAATACAAGGTTCATTCACTCATTTTCATAACAAGTCTTTTGTTAGAGAATTTGTCATAGCATAATTGAGTTCACAAGAGCATTCAAGAGAAATTCTTCAAGAATTTGAATCCATCATCAAGATTCAAGCATCATATCAAGGAGATTCTTGCATCATGTGTGTTTTTGAGCTAAAATTTGTGATGTAGGGTTTTGATTCAAGTAAGCAATTCAAGTCCATATCTATGAAGCATTAATTGGATTCAAGATCTATATCCAAGCTAGACATTTCACACAAGTTTGTAGACTTCATAATAAGGGTTTGGTGAGTTATAAAATTACATGTTCTTCATTCATTATTTCCCTCCATTTCATTCTATTTCAAGGTTTAATTACCAACAACGGGTTTGACCAAGGCAAACCCCCATTTACTTACAATCAACAAGTTTTTCTTCTCTTGTGTGTTTGTGATTATAGATTAAGGTTGAAGACTTGAAGATAATTTGGAGTGAAAAGTTGCAACTTTGCATTGAACAAAGTTGTCATCTTCACGAAAACTCACCTACAAGCTAGATTCAAAAGATTCAGAGCCTGAGATTTGAGAAGAAAGAAGTGCCGACTTTGGTCCTCAGATCCGGTTTCGACATCTGAAGATTCCACATTTTCCCCTAAAAACAACAGCGAGACTAAGACAACACTAAGGATGTCTTAGTCCTCCATAACAATTTTTGACAGCTTATTTTCATTTCCAAAATCCTTGTTACATTTCCAAAACTTCCAGGTACACATACCCTAACTTGTTGTTGCATAATTTCATTTTTTGCATCATTCATTTAGCTTGCATTATTAGGTTTTGTGAGTTGAATGCTTATTTGTCTTTTCCAAGCTTTATCTTGGTGGTGAACCCCTCAAAGCTTAAAATAACCCCTCCTAGGTCTTCTTTGTTGAGAATTGACTCTCCTTTGAGGTTTGTAGTCAATCACATTAGGACTCCTAGGACCATATTGAATGAACTAAGGAGAATAGGTGAGCACCCACTCAAAAATATTTTCTTCTTTGGTTCATTTTGGTGAACTCAACATTGAACACATTCATGCTCAATCAATTCCTAATACATGTCCTCCTCTTAATGTTGACATCATTGGCTAAGATGATGACAATATGAATATGTTCCTAAATGATTGTGTTAACAACCTTGAAGCTAATGAATCCTTTTATCCATCAACGAAACAACCAAATCCCCCTACAATACCACCTCTTGAGATGTTTGGTTATTTACATCCTGAAACCAAAATAAAATTTGAACATAAGTTCCCTACAATAGGTGAACCTAGTTCATCTAAAAAAACAAATAATCAACAATCCTATGATAAAAAAGTAACAAACACTCCAATCAATCTAGAAGAAACACATGGAAAAGGATTCACAATCTCGAGTAAACAAGGATGTGGTACAACAAGTGAACATTAAATTCACCAACTCCTAGAGAAAATTCAAACTAATGAAAACATAAAGGGATTAGGATATCAAGATCCCCCTCACAACGTAAGAATTCCTAAAGAATACTAAAGGCTTTGTAGTGATGGTATGGTGATCTTTGATTGATCCCCTAATATGAATGTCTTTCTTCCTAAAGAAAAACCAATGATTCATAACAATTACAAGGATGTCAGGACTACCCTAGTTCCTCTCCTTCAACCTTCAACTAGAGAAGTTGGTGAATCTAGAAAGCGTAAAAGGCCTTACAAGTTACAAAAACTAAAGTTTCCTTGTCTGCCACCTGAAAGTGAAAGGAAACTACAATTGCTTTTAAACAAAGAACTAAGAACATTACCACCAATAAAAGACATACTAGTGCTATATCCTAAAGATGCAAAATTTCCCCTTTGTCAATACCACCAAACTCTTAGACACAACACCGATGAGTGTCGTGCATTCAAGTTAGTATTACAAAACTTTCACTTTGATGGAAGTGATTTCTATGAAGTGATTGCTTAGCATATCCTTTTTTCATGTAATAGTTGTATAACATTATGTTCTCACTGTTACATGATCTTTCTCATCACCTACCTCAACTCATTCTTGTCTTGCACTCAGTGGAGGAAAGAAGTAGATAGCCTTGTCCTAGTAATGCATTTGGCATTGTCCCTTTGGGTTCATTGTCTACCTTTCACTTATGTAGACTAAGATTGGGAGGAAAATAACCTACTTTGGGTTGACTCGCATGTGCTTTACTAGTATTTTTGCTTTCCCTTTTTGTCTTTCTTTTTGTTTGATTCCATGTGCATAATGTGATCCCCTGTGATGTTTTGTTTTATGTTCCCTCTCTCTTTGTTCATTCATCTATTTGTACCTTCATTCTTCTATATGTCGTAAGCTTTATCCTAGTCATTGATCTTTTCTTTTCATTTCATTTTTGTCTTGTGTTTTCCTTTTGGGGATGATGTAAGGCATTGAGACACCCTATGTCTCTTCCATGTTGACCCAAAATATTTTCCATTATCCTTTTATTTCCTTTCTTTTTTGTCTTGTGTTTTCCTTTTGGGGATGACGCAAGGCATCGAGACACCCTATGTCTCTTCCATGTTGACCCAAAAGGTTTTTCTTTTTTTTTTCTCTCTTTGTGTCATTCTTCCAATTCTATTTGTATTTGGGGAATGATGATAGATCTAAGATCTCTAATAGATCCCTTATGTGTTTCTGGGGGCAACCCTCTTTTCCATTTTCTTTTTCATGTTTATCTACTTTAAAGTAATTTATCACAACATGGTGTTAGCAATTTCTTTAAAGTGGGGGCATACATTGGAATTATTTCGGCATAATTTCATTTGAATTTTTCATTTTTCATGCTCCTTGGTGTGATTTTCTCGCTTCATGCGATGTGTTTTTCTCTTTGTGGTGACATTGGGATTAATTTCCCTCAAGAGAACGATCTATCTTAGCATATTACGTTCCTCTTAGTGGTGATGCGACACGTGCTGCTTTCCGTAAGTTGTGAATCTTTTATTCTTTGACTAGTCCTCTTTTGGAGACATTAGGAACAATGTCCCCTAGGGTTAAAACCTCACATGAAGTAAGAAAAATCCCTTCAAACATCCCTATTTTTTGTTGTGTTGCATTTCTCTTTTTTGTACCTTATTAAAATTCATGGAGGTATGGCTTTGATATGGTCCCCTAGGGCTCACCTAGTGAACAACTAGCTTCACTAGCCCATGTGAGAAATCATTTTCTTTGTCCTTATCATAGTCATGGGGGTATGACTTTGATATGGACCTCTTGGGGCTCACCTAGTGGACAACTAGCTTCACTAGCCCTCGTGAGCATGCAATTTTGTTTGCATAGTGGACAACGTGTTCCACTTGTAAACCTTTTTGGACAAACAACATATACCCGAACCAAAATGCGTTGGACGACCAGTTGATGCTTGATCCATTGCATTTTTCCTTTTTTGGTTTTTTTGGTTTTTCCTATCTTTGATGGTGTATGTTTGCGATTTGGTTATGGATTCATATATCATCCGCAAGTGTGTTACTTTTTGCCTATGTTGGTTTGCCATAGGATCTTGATCCTGGGGGCTTGACCACCCTCTTGGTAATTTTAATCCTATCTTATTAACATTTGTACATTTGAACCCCTCTTGATTGCGTGGTTGACTACTTTAGTGTGAGTTCGAAGTAAGTTCATCCTCTCACTAAAGTGGGGGTTAAATGTAGTGTAGGAAAATGCATACCCTTGCATTTTCACACTTGTTTGGACCCACCTTGCTTTATTTATCACTATTTTGTCTTAATTGGTCCTATTTTGCATCCACAAGCCTTATAAACTATATCTTTTTCTTGAAAATTTCGATAAACATTAATGGATAAATGATAATTTAATCATTCTAGTTGAGTGTCCCTAATTTTTGGGTCAAGAATAAGATACCATCTAGGGCCTCTTTGTCCCCCAAAGGTCTTGGGACCTCCTTTAAGTGGAACCTTAAATGGGCCCATTTTTGGAGTCTGTTGCCCAAGTTTACATGACTGGGGACTAAGAAGCCACCTAGGGTGTCTTAGTCCCCCTTAAGCTTTTTTCGAGATTTAATTTCAAATTCTGGTGGGATTTGGCCTCCTTTAATTAATGAATTCATATGTTGGCTTGTTGTGGTATAGTTTCAAGGATATTAAGCATGAATATGTATAAATACAAGGTTCATTCACTCATTTTCATAACAAGTCTTTTGTGAGAGCATTCATAATAACATAATTGAGTTCAAAAGAGAATTCAAGATAAATTATTCAATAATTTGGAGCCATCATCAAGATTCAAGCATCATATCAAGGAGATTCTTGCATCATGTGTTTTTTTGAGCTAACATTTGTGATGTAGGGGTTTGATTCAAGCAAGCAATTCAAGTCCATATCTATCAAGAATTCATTTGATTTAAGATCTATATCCAAGCTAGCCATTTCACATAAGTTTGCAGACTTCATAACACGGGTCTGGTGAGTTGTAACATTGCATGTTTTTCATTCATCATTTCCCTCCATTTCATTATATTTCAAGGTTTAATTACCAACAACGGGTTTGACCAAGGAAAACCCTAATTTACTAACAATCAACAAGTTTTTCTTCTCTTGTGTGTTTGTGATTACAAATTTAGGTTGAAGACTTGAAGATAATTTGGAGGGAAAAGTTGCAAATTTGCATCACAAAGATGTCATCTTCACAAAAACTCACCTACAACTCGTTGATGGTGTTTTCTACACAACATCTTAGACAAAATATGATATCCTATCTCTCTTGAAAGGTAAACCTCTATCAGCAAGCCTCAAGAGATAACCCCAAGGTCTCTAATGTCAGGTCTTGACAAATGTAACAAAACAACTTAGTGATAAATGTGAAAATGTTGGTAATCACAAAGGGACCTTACAAAACAAATACTGGAACTTTATTAGGTTTTGCAATATGTTGATACTCTGAATTCTTAAATCTAACCCTAACTCAAATTCAAAGAAATAGAAAAAGATAAGGGTTTCATAAATCCTAATCTTGAAATTACTCCTAAGATCAACAATACTAATGACAAGATGTTGTTCAACAAACCAATTCCTCAAAACTAACTTTTTCTTAACCCAGGTTTAACCTATAATTTTATAGAAATAGTGCAATCTTCTAGGGAATCAAAGATTTTCAGATCATGAACTCATTCAAGTCAACCCTTGTTTTGCAATTGAAATGAACAAACCCACAATTGAACTAAGCACACAATTATAAGATCCAGGCTATCATTTCACAACAACCTACAATAAATAAGTTGCCAAAAAGTATGGATTAGGAATTGCTACAACATTCCAAGCATCTGACCACAAATATCATCAAATTACTTAATTCTAAACCTAACATTCATTCAAGATTTCAAAGAAATTAGGAAAGATAGAATAACCAGAACCATGCAAGATAAATAAATCCAAGAGAAGCCACCAAAGCATAATGTCTCCAATTATATTGAATTCATCAACAGTAGCAACAATTCAAGTATCCTATGTTACAACACTTGCTTCAAAATAAACTAACTTCTAACTCTACTCTATTGCTTAACTTGATGCGAATTCTAATCTTCTAGCACTATTAATCATCAAAAGTGATGCCACACACAAAATTTATAGAGAATGATATCCAAGGTGAGGGTTACAAAGAAAGGTCGACCACAAACAGGTCAGCCAAAGAAAGAAAAACTCCAAAATTAAAACTTAAAACTTCATTAAATGTTTGAAGCCCCTCTCTAGGTCAGCCTAGAATCTCCTTATAATTCGATCCAATGCATGTGAAGGCTAGAAAGTAATAATGGGAAGCACAAATTTTGAGGATTTCACCCATTAGTCGGCCCTTTGTCTTTCCCTTGACCTATTTTATCTTGCACGCTGAGGAAAACTTCTTCCAAATCATCCAAAGGTGGGGTATTTAATATTTTAAACCTTCTATCAAGAGACTTAATTTCTTCCCTTGATTTCTTGATTACTTCATCCCATTCAACCTTTAGGGTTTGATATTTCTCCATGATTGAAACATATGTGGGCGCATCATCTAGTTGGTGCACAGTGACTGGGGCACCTTCAACTGAATCATAGATCTCATGCCACCATTCCCTTAGTTGTTCCAGACTTAGGTGCTTCGATGCAAACCTCTTTCTCCCAGTCATAATCTCAAAGAATGGAATACCCTTGCCAGAAATATCCTTCAATGTATTCCCAATTTTCTACCCTTGTTTATAAATTTTCTTCAAAAACCTCTAATTAATCTACAACAATTCATACCATTCCCAAGGTTGTGAAGCCTTTCAAGAAGATAGGATTTTATCACTCACCAACTTTTCTTCTGTGTAGACCATGATTGTCTTCAACTTCTATAGGAGAAGATCTCTAACAGTTCTATCTTGCCCTAACACATTCTATGACCAGTCAAAAGATCTATGGGAATCACCACAAGTGGACAGAATGTCCTTGATCATTTTATCTCCTCTATTCCTCACTTCTTGCAGCCATTCGTGGGTAACCTGTGTAGTGGATTTCATCTTCTCCAATTCGGTAATGGTCTCCTTAGGTAGAAGACCTATTGTAGATGATGAAGGGGTAGATTACAAAGGCTTCATGAGATCCTGCAAATATCTTTTTAACTTCTCATTCTCCTTCTTTAATTCCTGCTTGTCTTGTATCTCCTTGTTCAATTTTCCTAAAATTGCAGCACTGGATCCTTGAAACTCTTCAACTTCTTGTATCATGGAGGTAGGCCCAAGATTGATGGTCTGAATATTATAATCCTGGCCAGTTACCTCATCTTTATTCTTATCAAGAGTAGGAGTGGCAATGTGGATCACTCGATTATTGGCCTCATCTCGCTCAATCCTAGAGATAACCTTAGCCTTCTTCTTTCCTTTTCCTTTTCCTTTTCCTTTTCCTTTTCCTATGTTGGCTAATAGATCATCCAAATTTAGAGGAGTATCATCCATAATAATCTTCTTACTCTTCAATCTCTCATCCAGCCAACCACAGACAGGAGCATTAGGTTGTTGTTCATTCTGTGTTCTTTTCTCAGTTTGATCTATGGATGAATCAACATTCATACTATGCACCTTCTCTCCTTTTTCCCCCTCCTTACCTTGGCCTATATTATCATTCTTTTACATATTACGTTCACCCTCCTTATGCACTGATGGAGGTGTCCTTGTAGGAAATTCTTCTTTTCCTGGAGATTTGTCGCTCTCTGCACCACCAGGTGAATCCTCATAACTCACCAAAGGAGACTGTATGATCTTTTCTATCTCTGTCTCAGTGCTATAGAGTTCTCCCTCCTTGAATTCTTCCACCTCCTCCTCCTTGCTACCACTAATCTCTACATACAGGGATTCATGTTTCTCATCTTGTGATTTAGGAAAGGGAGAGGCATTCTTTCATTGTTTTGTCATAGGAGCACCTATGGAAACATCTGCCCATAATAGACTATCCTATGGAGAAGGAGTCCTTGATATCCTTGCATAAAATTGTTTCTTTCCTTCAGATTTGTTTACTTATATCACCCGTAGACTTGTATCATCTACTTCCTTGGAAGGTTCATCGTCTTTATTCTTTGCAGTCTTGACCAATCATCTTCTTTTTGGCACAGGGACATCACCCTTTTCACCCTCATCACCCAGTTCCTCCTCTGCAGTAGACTTATCTTTCTTGGAGACCTTCTTCCTTCTCTTGGAAATTGGTTTCCTCTTCTCTCCTATCTCCTTTTCTACCTGAGCACCCTTAATCTTGATTCTGAAGGGAGACCCCACCTTCTCCTTACCCTTTGGATCTTGCTCTTCATCTTCAGAGGTAGATTGGGACTCCAGATTTCCCATTAGATTATAGGTGTACTGCATGCCTTTTTTGTCCATCTCCCATACCTTATGTTTGATCCATGACTTGGTATATTTGATCATAGGAGCATTGATTTGTTCCAACTCAGTTCTATCTTCCTCCAACCAATCAATTCTTCCCACTAGTTCATCATTGATGGGCTCATAGTCATGATTCTATATCAGTTCTCCATCATCATCCAGCTGATAAGGGATGAATTTAACATTGAAAAACCTGATTAAATGGGTAGGCAACCTAGAGTATTTCTTCTTCATGACCTTAAATTCATCCTTGCAATTTACCCAATAATCCTCAATGTCATCCCTATGCCTGAAATCCCTACTTACCTTCTTTTGAGCTTCTCCTATCCTATCAAATCTGGGTCTCTTGGTATGGAATGCCAAGCCCAAAGTACTCATTTCTTCCTCAGAGGAGTGTGCTGATATCAAAGAGGGAAAAACCTCATTAGTTCCTATCCTCAAAGGAAAGTCATTCCCAAATCCAGTTTTATGCATGTCCTTCAAAATATCGTCAAAGGCTGAAATTTGTCTAGTGACTTCCAAAAGTATGATGTGGTCCATTGGATATCTTGGCAACCTATAAGGGGCCCTTTGAAAATCATCAATTCTGATATATGAAAAGGTGGGGAACTGGATAAACCATTCCCCATACCTTTCTATTAACTGCTTGGTTGCATTAGAAATCCTTACATGCTCTGCTCCCTATAGTAGCCTTGTAATATACATGGTGAATGCATCATTCACCCTTCTATAGATCAATCCACCCAAATGCAGTTGTGGGTACACCTCATAGATCACATCTTGTCCAAACACTCGTTTAGTACTTAATCCCTTATATGGATGAACCCTTGCCAAGGCATAAATCAAATAAGATGTCATGGTAAAACTCTTGTTCTGCAACACATTACATAGTTGTTCATGTATCATAGCACTAATGATACCTACCTAATGATAATCAGTTTTTTGCTCCATTCTTACTATGACATAAAACATCTAGTTCTCAAAGACCCCTGTAGTCTTCAAACCTACAACCCTGCTAAGGATTGTGATGGCATCATAGTACTATCCTCTAAATTTTTCCCTGAACAATTGTTTAGGTAACTTGGAGATATGGGGCTTAGGCTTCTCCATCCAAGAGTTGATGATCTGCAAAGCCTTATTTTTATCATTTGCATAATATTTCCTGGCCACATCCAGATCTAGGCCTAACACATGAGATCTGTCAAGTATATCAAAGGTTTATGCCACTAAAGGAGGAGAGAAATTGGCCAACACTCTACCTTTTGAACCAATCACCCTCCATGTACCCCTTTCATAATGTCTAGCACACTTCAGAACCAACTCATAACACTGAATTGTGGGGGGAAACCCAACTACATGAGCCAATCCAGAATCTAGCATTCTTCTAGCCAATAATGGGGAATCCTGCATAGCCATTCTTGACTTGAATTCTTCATAGTACCATTTTCCCACATTAGTATCAGTGACCCTCGACCACACAGAAGACAATTTGGTCTCAAGAAATTTTCATTTTATATCTATATTGATCCTTTTTTCTTTTGAGATGACAGATGCTCCCTCATCACTGGGATCCACCGTTTTGCCTTTAGCTCTTCCAATTATAGCCTTGCATGATTCAACTTGCATTCAAGAGACCATAATCAATACCTATCATAGCATAAGAATCCAAGCTATTACATCATAAATGCATTCCAATCACCAAAGAATTCCAAAAAATCAATCAGAATCCCCTAAAAATAACACCAAGCATCCTTTCTCAAAGTTCAAGATTTTGACCCCCTCACTAAATTCAAGCTAGAAAGGAATTTCGAGGAATTCCAAGATAGGCAGATTTTAGCGATGGAAACCCAAAATAACATTCATAATCATCTCAATCATCATGCAAAATTCAAGAAACATTTGCACATATCTTCCAATTATCCCAAATCAATCATGTAATACAAATTCATTAACAATTAATTCATAAATTCCCATTATTCTTCATTCCTAACAAATTTTCGGGGAATTTCGTCAGGGATGGAAATCCGTGAAGTTAGCAAGACTCAACACTTTTCAGAGAAATGAAGAGGTGACAGAATCCGGGAAATGCTGAGGCGACGAATTTTTCGCGAAATAAGCCTAATTCCACAATTTTACATGAACTTTGGGAAGACGATGAATCAAAGGAAATCCATGAAAATCCTAAGGCAAAAGAAATCCCTGATACACCCCAAACCCCAAAATATGTAATCCGAAATATTTGACTTCGTCAAGATTTCGCCCAAATAGATTGACTGATCATGATTTTGGGAGTTCAAGCTTAAATTTATATTTTCAAATCGTTCATCAATGGGTCTCAGGATGAACACACCATCACAATTTCAATCCACTCACTCATAGAACCAAATTCGAAGGGTAGTAAAACAAGCAGGGCAAGGCGCAATAGATCACAGGACGAGCAAAAGGGGCAATGTCAACTTCAAAAGGGGAAGTGGAAACATGAATAAAAAACCTAGATAAATTGCAAACCCCCCTCAAAATACCAAAATCAAACCTAATAACGCTCAACAATTCAAAGAGGAATTCACATTCATCGATTGAAAGAAGGGAAATGGATACATACCATTGATGAAGCAAACAGGTGATAATTAACGACCGAGATCAAGCCCTGACGTGCACGAGAAAGCAACAACAACAAAAATGCCAAGAAAACCATGACCAAGCCCAAAAATTTGCAAGTCCAAACACTAATCACACCAAGCAATCACAACTAAGCTCGCTCAAAATCAATTATGGCAAATGTAATCGACTCACAGCATAAAAAATAGCTCAAATGTCATTAACACAACTGCAGAGTCCATACATGAGCTATTAATGTGATGACAAGAAAATTCAAGATGAGTTCAGGGATCCAAGGCAGAAAAGGAATTTTGGGAAAATCCGGTCGACAGAGAATTCCGTGAAGGACCGAAATCCCCAAAAATGGTGTGAAAATAGCCTCCGTTGGGTTTTCAAGGCAACTGGGGAAATCTACCAGAGGAGGAAAATCCTGAAACCAAGTAAAAACCCGAAATTGACCCAAAACTCATGATTTTCAAAGTGTTATTGAACAAGGGCATTTGCATAAGCATGATGAGCATCAAGGAACATTGAAAAATGACCAAAATCTAGGATCAAACCACCAAAAGATTAAAAGAGCAAGGAAAGAGAAGAACCAAAAAAAACAAGCAAAGAGGGTCCCTACCTTCAATGGGGCGTGTGTGCAAAATTGCACAAAAAATGGCAACTCTACTAGGGAAATGCCTTAGAGAATGTCAATGAAAAACTGGAATGAAGAACCCAAAATCTCTACTTTCAGTTCTTATAGCAGTCACTTATGAACAAGGTTTCAAAATTCACAAGCAAGCAATCTCGTCTTGTACCAAGGTCAGAGTGTGTGTCCATGCATTCATTCCCTTTCCTTAGTTACAATAAGGACCAAAATCATTATGATAGGGGTACATAAAGATTCCAACTCCAAAATCATCCTGGATAGAGCCTCGCTTCCAGTTAGGCATCCATAGCCACGATGAGGTTATCATTGTGGTCCTCCCAAGCATAGCTCTACTGCCAGCCAGACATCTATAGCCTCGGTAGAGATACTAGGATACTCCTAATAAGGTGAACATTTCATTTGATTTTCAATATTTTCTTTCTCTTTTTTTTTAATATTCTCTTTGAGATATTTTAAACTTTCCCTTTCACCCTATAAGAAATGAAGCTCACTCTCAGGGATGAGAACCACAGTGGCACTAGAGAAGAACATAATATTTTCACCCATTCAAACTTCATAAGGACTATATGCAACCTTGGAATCCTTAAGATTTGTTTGAAAATATAAGACCCAAATATTCCAGTATTTAACTTAATCAAGTGACCTTTCAATTCTAGGCATATGCGACACCATATAAAGGAATTCTACCAATTGACTCTGAAAAGATGATTGAAGCTTGTAAAAGAAATCTCAGCGCAATCCTCAATAAACCCATATTCATTATACAAGTGCGACACCCCCAAAAGGAAGCAGGAAAACCCAAAGCAAGAGCAAAGAAAAAAGAAAAACCAACAAAAGAAAACCTACTCTAACCAAAAGCAAAAAACAAAAAAAGAAAAACAAAGAAAAACCAAACCAAACCCAAGCATAAACAAAACAATAGAAAGGAAACCGAACCTAACTATTTACAAAGGAAGAACTGCAAACAGCTCAGGACTGGAAATAATGCTTCAAATACTGCCCATTGATAGGCAATGGGATGTCCTCTCCAGTGATATTTTTCAGGCGGAAAGCATTATCTCCCTGGATCTCTGCAATCTGATAAGGGCCAAGCCAAATTTTGTCAAATTTTCCATGCTCTCCCTTTCGGTCATGGGCTTTGTCCCACTAGAGAACCAGGCCATAAATTTTAAAGGCTTTCACCTTGGCTCTCCTATCAAACCATCTCTTCACTACACCTTGATGCTTAACAAATTTTTCTAAGGCTTCATCTCTTTTCGCTTCAAGGTGCAATAGTTCAACCAGGCGGGCTTCACGCTTATCTTCTCCATCATAGTATTCATTAATGAATTGTAAGGTAGGGATCTTTAGTTGAATGAGAAAGACAGGTTCCAAACCATACACCAAGTGATACAAATAGGTTCCTAGGGATTTCTTTTCTCTGGTACGATCTGCCCAAAGAGAAAATATGAGTTGGGTGTATCAATCCTTGGGATTCCTCTCTAATAGCTTACGAATGACTATTAAAAGTTTCGTATTGGAAGACTCAGCTAGACCATTACCCTGTGGGTAGTAATTGGACACAAAATTTATAATGGTTCCATGATCAAAGGCCCAATTATAAAATTTTAGTGATGCAAATGTAGGACCATTATCACAAACTAGAGCCAATGAACAACCAAAATGATTAACAATACTTGACTCAAGGAAATTGATTACCACTTCAAAAGTGCATTGTTTGCATGCAAGATCCTCATTCCATCTGGTAAAGTAATCAATTATAGTAAGAATATACCTATGACCCGTAGAGGAAGGAGGATTGATTGTACCTATGAAGTCCATTCCCCATTGTGCAAATGGTTTTACCTCTATGACCAGCTGGAGTGGGAGGGCTGTACATTTCTCCTTACTTGTTGTAGTTTGACATACATGATAGGTCCTCACATGATTATGTGCATCCTTAAATAGGGTAGGACAGTAATAGCCTACCCTCAAGATCTGATTTACAGTGGAAGGTGTTGACCCATGGCTTGTGCCATATCTATCATGAAATTCAGTCATCACTCTCACAACCTCTTCCTTCCCTAGGAATCTCAAGTAGAAATCCTCATGATTTCTCTTATACAAAACAACTCCCTTCATCATAAAGCTATCACTCTTCAAATGTAAATCTCTCCTTTGAGCTGCATTGAGGTGTTCAAGACATTGTTGGTTCAACAAATAATAGATTATTTCATCATACTAGTCTCCTGGAGAAACATCCTAGAGGTGGTAGTGTTGAGCTGTAAGGTCAGGACCTATTTCAGCCATCGTCTTTTTCAGTCCCTGTCCTCTCACCAGTTTCATGGGCTGGATCTCAATATCATATTCTTGTAGAATAGTTACCCATTTAGCTCTATGTTCTTTCTATTCATTCTACATTAGTAACAACTTCACTATAGGATCAGGTTCTATGGCAAAGACCTTATTCCTTAGAATATAATTCCCGAACTTCTTTACTGCTCTAACCAAAGCATAGGCCTACTTTTCTATATTGGGATATCTCAGTTCCACATCCTTCAGAGGAGAACTCATAAAAGCTATGAGATGTTCATTCCCTTGATTGGATTTCTGGGTCAGCATGCCAACACAAGAATGTTCTGAAGCAAATGAATATATGTAAAAGGGTTTGGCATAATCAGGACTTACCAATACTGGAGCCTCAACAATGGCTCTCTTAATTTCTGAAAACTCTTCTTTAGCTTCTACACTCCATTCAACCTTTGCTTCTTATTTTAGCATGGCATTCAAAGGCTTTACTATTTCTGTAAATCTAGTAATAAACTTTTTGACGAAGTAGATTTTTCCAAAGAATGACTTCATCTCTTTTTTACTTGCAGGGAGTTGAATCTTTAATATGGCTTCTACTCTCTTTGGATCAATGGCAATACCATGTTCTAAAATGACATGACCTAACAGTTTTCCTTCAGTAACTCCAAAAATAAAATTCTTTGGATTAAGTGAGATGTAAAACTCTCTACACCTTTGGAATACTTTACATAAATTTGTAATATGATCACCTCTCCTCTTAGAAAAGACTCTCAAATCATTCATATAGATAATTATGCACTTACCAATGATGTCCTTAAAAGCAATATCCATGGCTCTCTGGAAGGTAGCTCCAACATTGAACAACCCAAAGGCCATTCTTCTATAGGAAAAATTTCCCCATTTTGTAGTAAAGGCAGTCTTATGTCTATCCTCATACTATATCATAACTTGATTTTATCCAAAATACCTATCTATAAAAGACATCATTTGAGATCCATTGACAATCTGAAGTACTTCATCCAGTGAAGGGACTGGATAATTATCCTTTTCTGATGCCCTATTAAGATTCCTGAAATCAACACATAATTTGATTTCTCCATTCTTCTTCCTCACTGGAACCAAGTTTGCAACCCATGTTGAATGTCTTACTGGAAATATAATCCATGTTGAAAGTAGTTTTTGCACCTCCTTTTGGATGATGGGCTCTAGCAAGGCATTAATTGGCCTTTGTCTTTGCCTGAATGGTTTGACATTTGGCCTCAAGGGGATTGTGTGTGTAATGATTAAAGTATCATACATCTTTAAGTCTTCATAACTCCATGCTATCACATCTTGATAGGTGTGTAATGCCCCAATGATTCCTCTCCTTTCTTTTGGAGTACACACTTTACCCATAAATATGTTTTTCACATCATCTTGGGTCCCCATGTTATATGTTTCACATTGACTATTGAGAGACTCCCTTTTCACTTTCCGTTCCTGATCTTTTATATTTTTTAGATAAAAAATTCTCTCTAATTGCACCATACCCCTTGGGATAGTATTAGTATTTAAGTTGATAAGTCCTTCTAAGTCCATTTATGCTTCTTGAAGTTCTACCTCATCAATCACTTGAGAAGAAAACACATCACAACTAGTAATGAAATCAAAAATATTCTTATCATCTTCAAATACCTAGAAGTTGGTGGCATTGTCATGCACTAAGGGTACTAGAGTGAGTTCAACTATAAACTTATTCAATCCTGAAAGTGATAAAGGCTGCAATGTACTAGTTGCTTGTGCTAGAGAATCAACAGTTTGATTCTTACTTTGTGGGATCAACTGGATGTTGAAGGCATCAAACCTTTCAATAAGATACTAGACTCTATGTCTATAATTGGTCATCCTTCTATCATGACATGAGTATTGTTTTCTCACCTGTCTAACCACCAACTCAGAATCCCAAAACACTTGCAAGATCCTAACTTTCTTCCTTAATGCCATTAGTAACCCATGGACTAGAACCTCATACCCAGCTACATTATTAGTGCATTGGAATTGGAGTCTATGGGTAAGAAAATAATTCTTACCTTTAGGACTGATCAACTCAAATCCTACTCCAACAACTTGCTTTGATTTGGATCAATCAAATCTTAATGTCCAACAACCATCAGTTCCTGATATCCTTGAGCTATCCTCGACCTTACTGCTTCCAAGGAGTTCTTCAAGCGACATTGGGCTTTGCCTTTTGGGTCATTCTGAACACTCTGTACATCCAGTCTGACAACTGGAGTTGGATTAATGCACCTTTATATCTACTCCACCAAAATTAAAAACAAACAACATTCTAGCTCAGAATGAGGAGCATTATGGACTCTACACCAACTAGGGAGAAGCAATTCTTTAAAATTCATATTTCTGCCCAATTGAATTTGGTCCTCCACACACTTCTGGATAAACTCCTAGAAATTGCTCAATAAGTTGAGTTTTCTATCCTCTTGGCCATCAAGTTATTTTGTTTGCTTAAATAGTGCTTTAGAACCATCGGCTTCCGATGTAGACATCTTGTAACATAAAGATCTCCTTAGAACAACTAGATTCTGATGTGGATTCATCAGAAGAGATTTGCAACATAAATACCTGTCCTGTATCAGAGACAGGGGCAACCAATACATAGTTTCCCATGCTAACTTCTATCACCAATATCTCATTTGAAGTATTATGATATTTAGTAATTACATACTTCATCCCGGGTTCCCTTTCAATCCTGATTTGATTTGGGACCCCTTTCCATGGCAAACACATGTGAGAATGATCCAAGGATGTGTATCCATTTAGTGCCTTGGTGAAATATTGACCCAAAATCAGACCATAGGTGTCAGGAATATCAACAACCTAAATATTAATTACTTATTGTACTCTAGGATCTGCAAAAATTTGCATGGGGATCATGTTTAGTTCTCCTACTATATTTACCTTTGTCTTTTCCAATTGGGTGACCTTATTCTAAGAGGTAGTAGGGGTGATACCTAGTGCTCTACAAACAACAAAAGACATAACATTTGTAGATGCTCCTGAGTCTAGAAGACAATTGTGAAGATTCTTCCCAAAGATACGAACATAAACCAGAAAGGGAGGGGTCTCCATTTTTCCCTAGAACAAGCTTAATTGAGTGTCAGCTTGTGCAACCGGGTTCTTATATTTTTCTTTACCTTTACCCCCCAGTGGCACCTAGTTTGGAATTTTGGATGCTTGTGAGCTAGAAGGATAGTCTACTACCTCATTGACTGGTACTCCTTGAGATACTTTACTTGCATTAAAATACCCTAGAACTATATTTTTGGTAAAAACAACCCTTAATAGCTCAAAAGCATAAAGACTTACCTTTACTTTTCTGAGTTCTTTAGTCACTTATTCACCTAATTTCTCCACATTCATGTTAGCATGGACTTCCTTAGATGAACCAACCTACCTATCCCTAGCTATATCAACATTACCTCCCTTTGATGCATCAGGTTGTGCTCCTCTTGCAAAATATTGTGTTGGGACATGAGGATAAGAAGGATTATTGGTAGCATGTCGATCTGGTGGAGTAGTAAAATTGTTTGGAGGGATAGATGTAGTGAATGGACCTCCAGCTTGTGGATTCCTGCTAGGCCTATTTCTCAAGTCATATTTCTTTGTCAGTTGCTGGAACATCTGTACTTCTTCAACACCAGCTTCCTCCTCATCAAAGGGGCCATTACGGTGGGACCAAAAATGGAAAGGAAGTTGATTTAGAAACTTTTTCCAAGTTTCAAGTTTGGTTTCAGTTTTGGTTCTGGTTCCGCCAACAAAGAAGAAAAATAATGAAAGAACCAAAAGAAAAACACCCAGACCGAAACAAGCAAAACCCATCATTGATCTTAATTCCAAACAAACAAACCAAAAGGCAGAGGCGGAGACAGAATGGAAACAAGTTCAGAACTATATAAAAATCTCGGACTTAATATCCACTTTGGCTCTGAATTTGGCAAAGACAAACCTAAAAGACTTAACAAAAAGACAAACAGGGCCGGGATCGGAATGGGATCCTCAAAACAAGTTTCAAGCCTAATTCCGTTTTGGTTCCGGTTTCGACAGAAAAAAAAAAAGAAAAACAAATTGTTTTAAGAGAGAATAACTCCAAACTTTATTGAAAAACAACCAAGGACAAAAAACACAGAAAAGGGGGACCCATTTTGACCAAGGCAAAAGATGGGGTGGTTATGCAAGGCATAACACATCCCTGCCTCAACCAAGTTCTCATTCTTCAACTTGTTCCTACACACACACGTTCTTGCACTTACCAACCTCATCAGTAACCTTTAACCAATAATAATTATGAAATAGTATTTTAAATCATAAAATTGCAAGACAAGCATTTTTTAAAATACTATTTCATTTATCAAATCCATAAATACCAAATGATAAAATTCCTTTTTAAAAAAAATATTCAATTAACTTAACATTATTAGATGTGAGCAATGAAAATGACATGTGACATCTTTCCCCACTAGGAAGAGACATCGTCCTAATGTCTGATCATGTAAAATTGATTCACATAAGTTCATTTCAATGTCAATCATACTATTTTCAAGCCAAAACATCATAACATAGAAGTCCAAAATATTAAGCATAGTATATAGTAAACCATCAATAGTCTATCTAAGAAAGAAAATGAGGAAAGGAGCATTCTATTTCCTCTGCATCCTCCCATGTAGCACTGTCCTCAGAATACTAATCCCATAGGACCTTATAATGAGCAATGTCTCTATTTCACAACTTGATGTTGCATCTATCCAGAATTCTAATGGGCTCCACCAGCACCACTCCTAGATCCTCCACCTATAAAGAATTCCAATCAAGTCAATGAGATGCATTTGGGTGGTATGGTTTAAGAAGAGAAACATGAAACAGATTATGGAGTTGAGCTAGAGCAGGTGATAGAGAAAGTCTATATATAGCTAGGTTTATTACTTGCAACACATCAAATGGGCCCACGTATCTCAGAGCAAACTTGGATGATTTTTCAAATGTAATAGAGCTCTTATGTGGCTTAAATCTTAAATAGACCTTATCCCCAACTGTAAACTGTCCAAATGTTCTATTTCTATTGGAATAACTCTTTTTTATATCTTTCACCTCCTTTAGTCTGCCCTCGATGAGTCTCATTCACCCTTCCATCTATTTCAACATTTTAGGATCCACTATAATCATGTCTTCCAACCTATCCCAATTGATGGGAGTATGACACTTTCACCCATATAGGGCCTTGAAAGGTGCCATACCTAAGGATGCATGATGGGATTTGTTATAAGAAAATTCTACCAGTGGTAGATACTCTTCCCATTTATAGTATTGATCCATATGGTACATCCAGAGGAGATATTCTACTACCTAATTCAATTGCCCAGTTTGAACATCAATTTGAAGATGATAGGCTGAACTAAAATTTATCTTAGTCCCAATGTTGTATTTGAGGTTTTCCAAAACCTTGATGTCATCCATGTATCTCTATCGGATATAATGGTCTCTCACACTCCAATGTAAGAAAAAGATCTCTTGGACAAATTTCTTGGCCAAGGTCAATGGTCCATCCTTAAGATTCCTTGGAATAAAATGTGCCACCTTATTCAACTTATCAACTACTACCAAAATGACATCATGTATGTTCTTTCTTAGAGGTAACCCCTGCACAAAGTCCATGTTGATCACTTGCGATTTATACTCAAGTATGTCATGAGGGTAAATGAGCTCTACTGGATGCACATGCTCAACCTTAACTCACCGACACTCCAAGTATTTGGCTAGGTATTCCACTACATCCTTCCTGAGTTTCAACCAATAATACAAGGTTTTTAGTTTTGTGATCATCTTTGTACTACGAGGTGTCTTGAATATGGTGCATTGTGGACTTCTTCTAGGACCAACTTCCTAAGCTCTCAAGATTCTAGAATATACATTTTCCTTTGGTATCGTAAGATACCATCCAATTCAAACTCATACCCATCGAATCAATGATCTGACGAATTCTCTTCTAGATCCATTTTCACCCTTTCATAACACTCATCTCCTTGCAAGTGTTGCATCACCTACTACCTCAAATTGGATCTCGTAGAGGTCATCACTGCTAGATGTATTCTTCTACTAAGATCATCCGCCACTCTATTTTCCTTTCCTTTTTTATATACTCTATTTTAAAGTCATACTTGCTAAGGAATTATAGCCATCTCCTCTATCATGCATTGAGGTTTGGTTGACTGAAGATGTATCTCAATCCCAAATGACCTGTTTTGAGCTCAAATGGATTTCCAAAAAGACAATGTCTCCACATTTGTAGGGAATGAATTATAACTATTGATTCCATATCGTGTGGCACATAATTTACTCCATGTTGTTTCAGTTTCCTTGACTCATATGCCACTACTTGCCCATCTTGCATTAACATTGCTCCTACACTATCTCTTGAAGCATCTATGATAAATGAGAACTAACCATTCAAATCGAGTATAGTCAGTAGTGGGGTTGTCCTAAGCTTCTCCTTCAGGAGTTGGAAGGCTTGTTCACACTTCTCGGTCCACTCAAACCTTTTTTGCTTTCTTTTGAAGTGAATTTATTAGGACTACAATCTGAGAAAACCTTTCCACAAATTTCCTATAATATTCGACAAGGCACATAAAGCTTTGCACCTCCATCACACTCTAAGGTTCCAACCATTTCATAATTGATTTTATCTTTTTGAGATCCACACAGACTCCCTCAACTAAAATAATGTGACCTAGGTAGTGCACCATGTCCTAATAAAACAAGCACTTGGATAGTTTTCTAAAAAGCTTTTTCTCCCACAGACGTTGTAAGACTATCCTCAAGCGTTATTCATGTTCCTCTATAGACTTGGAGTAAACTAGAATGTAATCAATAAATATTAGGACAAAGTCATCTAAATAGTCTCAGAACACACTATTCATAAGATTCATGAAAGTTGTGGGTGCATTGATCAATCCAAACGGTACAACTGTGAACTTGTAATGTCCATATCAAGTTCAAAAAATAGTCTTTGGTATATCTTTTTCCTTTATTCTCAATTGATTATAACTAGATCTAAGATATATTTTTGAGAATACTAATGCTCCCTTCATTTGATCAAATAGTTTATCGATCCTTAGAAGGAGATATCAATTCTTGATGGTTAACTTGTTCAAAATCCGATAATCAAAACACAGAAGCAAGGTTTCATCCTTATTTTTCACAAAGATAACTGGCACTCCCCAAGGTGACACACTGGGTCTAATAAAACCTTTATGCAACAACTAATGTAATTGGGCTTTCAATTCATATAGTTCATTTGTGGTCATCCTATATGGTGCCTTAGACTGAGGCTCAACTCCAGGCACTAAATCGATGGAGAAATCAAATTCTTGCTTTGGAGGCATCTTGGTGAGATCTTCAAGAAACACATCTCAAAATTACCTAAGGATTGGATAATCTTTAGGTATGGTTTCTCATTTTTTCAGGTTCACTAACATACAAAACATATATGAAACAACCCTTCCTCTGAGCCCTCTTGAGCTACATAGTTGAGATCTACCTAAGTTCCAGGGGTCTTGTTATCCCATGAATCTCAACCAAGTATCCATAGTCATCTAGACAACTCACAATCTTATCCTCAAAATTTACAATAGCTTTGTGCTCAGTTAACCAATTGATTCCTAAGATTGCATCATAGTACCCTAGAGGTGCCACATAAAAGTCAACTTGGGTCAGGAAGTAGGGAATTTCTAACTCGCCACAAAAGAAACATGAATCTACTTCCCGCTTTGCTCGATTTCCATACTGAACTGACCATGAATTTTCTAAGTATATAGGTCTAATGGGTAGCTTAAAAACCATTCTAGGATCTATAAAAAACTTATTAGCTCCAAAATTTATCAAAATAGAAATGGTTCGGCCATAGAGCTTACCTATCAATTGTATCATAGAATCCTAGTACTTTGCTTGTCTATTATCCACCACCACATGATTCTTGTGTTGTGAGGTATATTGCTAGTTTCATTCCTTCCATGATTTCAACTTTTGAGGGTAGTTAGATGCATAATAGTGTCCTCCACAATTGTAACATCCATCATGTGGTCCTTTTCAATCTCCAAACCTATCCTCCTTTGAGTACCTCTGGTTATTGTCAAAGTTTTCATTTCCCTTATTAGCCCTTTTGTTCCTTCCACCTTGGTTGCCTTCTTCCTTTTTTGGAGGTTCAATTTATTTTTTCAAATTTATGATCTGATGGGACTTATTTCCCTTCTATCCATCACCCTTCTAAATTTTTTTGCTTCTGAATCGAGGCTTAAAGTATGAAACCTTGCAAATATTGGACAACTACTACAACTTTTTTTCTTGCTTAATGGCCTTCTCAAAAACTTCTACCATCGTAAGGGGATTGTGGAGGTCAACCTTAGCTCCAATGTGGGGTCTCAGTCCTAATATAAACTTTCAAATCTAGAAACACTCATCAGATTGATACTATGGCACATACTTCAGAAAATTGGTAAACTTCTCCCAATAATGAACTACTATTAGGCCACCCTAGGTCATATTTTGAAATTCAGTCATCTTTTTGTCAAAGAAAAGATGTGGTAGCCACCTCTTCCTAAAAGATTAGAGGAAAAACTCCCAAGTGATATCTTCTAGTTGAAGTCCTCTCTCTTCCTTCTCATTGTCCCACCAAGTAGCTGAGTCTCTAGATGATTGATATGCAGCCCAAGTAGCCTTGGCTTGGTCTAGCAAACTACAAAGCCCAAAGTATTTTTCCATCTCTATGATCTAGGCCTTGACTCCATCTTTGATGGAGTTGCCATTGAATTTTGGTGGTGCTACCTTTTTAAGATCTTTCCCTAGTTCTTCCTCAATTAGACCCAAATTAAGATCCCCTTAGCCCCTTTCTCCTTGGTCACGTACCTCATTCCTAATATTTTTATCTTCTCGTACCCCTCAGACCTCCTGTTCCAAATGGTCCATTCAAGTTTCTTGTTGGTTCAAGAGTTCCAATATTTGGTCTAGCCTCTTTCTCATTCCATTGTCATGTCCACTATTGTTACTTCTTGTCTGGTGTTCACCATGATGACTCACACTCAACTTGCACCATAGTTGCTTTCAGAAAATTATAACACAAGGTTTTATGTTTAAACAATTGCATCTACACAATACTATGTACACAACATACAATCTAAAAGAGATATACATATTCATTCACATCAAGACAAATCTTCAAGTTTCATGCTCTAGATCAACAACAAAAAGACTTCCTTTATTTATATTAAATATGGATTTACGTTGATCCTTATTTACAATTTTTTTTCCATTCTAAGCATTTCCCTCATTATTGAAAAGAGGAAATTCCTCTAGATCCTCATCTAAATTTACATCATACCTCTTGGGTGAGGTAGGATGTGTGTGCAAGAACTCCTCCTCTTTAGTTATTAGGGGTGCATTAGGTACACATTCTATTGGCCAATCTCTAAATATCGAGGGTTTCTTAGTCTTAAGAGTTTGTTTGGACTCTTCAATATTTTTGCATCTCTCCAACTTGAGTCATGTGAGGGCATGTGCTAGAGTATCATCATCAAGAATCTCAGGTTGGTCCTTAGGTTCAATATTCTCTTTGTTTATGAATTGCTTCTTCGAAGCCCTAGTGGTTTTTCCCTTCTTTCTCCTCAACTTTGACCTCCCCATTTCTTGCAACCAATTCAGATTTGGTTACTCTCTAAGTAACTCAGATCTAGTTAAGGGTCTACTATTCCCTAATCCAATCATCATGGGCTCATAGGCCTAGAGTTAAACCCTAAGCTGTGATACCAAATGTAACATACCCAGCTAAAATTTTCTCAACAAATTATTAATTGACATCATGAATATAAAATTTAAGACATAAATCCCGTAGCTATTTTCCAACATAGAAATTTCATGTCCATAAATTAAAAGAAATATTTTTTTAGAATATATTCATTTCCATATCTTCATTGTCAATATACATCTTTGACTTGGATTTCAATCGCCACATAGTCAATAAAATAGTTTCAATAATGATACAAGTACATAAAATAGTATCCATTTATATTCCTCTACATGACAACTCACCTCCACTAGTGGATGAGAACATGGTTGAGGTTCTTTTCCACCCAACCATGAAGCAATGCTTCCTTAGAATTCTTCTATCCATCGAATAATACTCGACCCTAAATGAAACACTTAGCATTTCTATCAAATGTTAGCACATGCAAGTTCCATGTTAGATAATTAAAATATATAAAAGAGATAGGATAAACAATAAATATTCTTTTTCATAATAATAAAATGACTGCAAAGCTTGACCAAGGTCATGCTACATAAAATGAAACTTAGGGTAGATTTGGAAAAGAAAATCTACACTCTTTGGTACCAATTCCCGAAAGAAAAGCTTATCATAACAAGGGGTATCCCTCCCTTTTAGACCATCTACTAGCATCATATCCTAGTGTGTTACATTCTATCAGAGTAATTTGTATCATTCCATTTCAAATTCATTAAAAAAGCAATTCCTCTAAGTCTGGTATAGCCATTCATGTATGCATCTTATAACCATCTTTCCTTATGATTCATATTGCAATTGAACATTGTTCCATTTCTACAGTTCTTTCCATTCCAAATGATAGTAAATAGTCATATTGAAATAAGTAAAATGAGATGAATAAGAAGGTATATCTCAAGTATGTTCACCTACATAAATGATGAGTTTATGCATGAGCACATATAGTCTTATTATTCATAGTTTGTATATGTGTATACATTCTATAAGGATATTAAAAGAAAATATGTTCAACAAGAAAATTTACTATTTGAATACATTAGTATTATTTATTAAACATAAATTTTGGTCTTATCAACTATGTTCCACTAACATCACAATGAAAATACAAAATCCTCTTCAGAAGCAAAACTAAGAATCAATATTTATCATTGTAAATAAAAAATTTGAATTTCTTGGAAAAAGAAACATAACATTATTCTCCAATCATTCTGTTACAGACATAAAAGAAACATTTTTTTTCTATATCTATTTAGATCATTGCATTTTTCACACTTTGTTCACATAAACTTATCTAGAAAATATTGGGGTTGATCTGCATTATCTATGTTATTGTCTTAAAAATTCTTCACATATTTTTCTAATGGTGTTGTTAGCTTCATGTCGAGGCATGATTTATCCCTTGAAAAGTATAAAGTACATTCTACTATTACTCAAATCTATATGATTCTATACATGTTCAATGAGCTTACACACACATATATATATGTATATGTATACATATGTGTGTGTTTGTGTCTGTGTGTCATCGAGAAGTAACTAGAAATCATTCAAAATCCATGAGGGTTTTCACACACCCTCAGCCTTTAATGGCCAATATTATTGCCTATCATTCAACGATAAAACTGAAAGGAATTTTATTTTTCTTTCTCTCCCTTATGTTTTAGGGAATAGAAAGGAAAAATCTTCACTCACTTTCACACAAGAACAAACCCTTGAGATCTCTTCACAAAGGAGAAAGATATCTTGCAACAAGGCTTGTCCTAGGACCTGAATATGATCTAATGAAGGGTTCACCACCAAGTTTAGACTTGGAAAAGATAATGAAACACTAGATGAAATGCAAAACCCTAACTCAATGTAATGACCTAAAAAATACGTTAGAAATGGAAACAAAAAAAAACAAAAAAGTAGTAAACTGATTGATGTACACCTAGAAACTTGGAAGTGACTAGAAGCAACTCTAAAACATTGAATAATTTGACTTTTTGACCAACTGGGACTCATTTTCCAACTTGGGTGAATCATTCCTAGATCCAGATTTCTGCATGATAGCCTACTTCGAGAAAAAGGGTATCTGAATCTACAAATAGATATGGAAAAAAGCTACAGTGGGACTCATTCACCACTTGGGGTGAATCAGTCCCATTCCACTTTTTCTAGAAATTAAAGTATTGATCTACACTTCAACACCTGCTCTTTCCTTCCAACTTGAATCCCAGATTTGAATCTGTCAAAATATGTGCATAACATAATATAAACTTGATTTTGTAATGTGGGTTTTCCTTGGTCAAACCCCTAGTTTGGTAATTAAATCTTGATAGAAATAATGAAATGTGCATGAAAACCATAGCCTTAAGTGTGTCTAAGACTGAGAAATCTGAAACACAATGCAACCCTATTCTAGTGTGCAAGAAAATGATGCAAGAATGGAGATATGAAGATGAATGACTCACTTGGTGAGATTTGTAATCACCTAGAGCAAGCCCTAATGATGCTTGTACCTTCCTTAGGAAGAATGTGGAGTGATAATGGATGATGGAATCACTTAGGAAACAAGGCTTTAGGCTTGGCTTGATGGCTAGTTGCATCTCCCCATCTTAGAATAGATTTGATTGACCATAGACAACCATGATCAACCCTTGAAAATGCTAGATCTTGAATAAAAGTTAGCTTGAAGACCTGCAAAAGCACTTTAATGTTGCTCCCAAGCTTCAACTTTTTTGATTACTTGCTCTTGAATGCTCATGTGAAGTCTCTTAAATACCTAGATCTCAAAAGTTGCTCTTGAGAATGCTTGCATATATTGACTAGATGATAAAAATGACTTGGAAACTTTCTTATATAGGAATTAACACCTAATTGATTGTTATTTAGATCTCAAAGACCAACATCCACCAAAATTTTAAATTAAAATGGTGAATTTCCCGCTCAAAATTGAAAAAGACCCCAAATGGGACTCATTTGCCACCCTTGATTAATGGGTCCCACCTAAGGGGACTCATTCACCCAAGGTGGTGAATGAGTCACACCTTAGCTTTTTGAGGTGAGTTTTCAGGATTTTTGGTGTTTTGAATGATTTTGTTGGGTTTTAAAGTGAAATAATCCTTGAGATCCGAAATAATGGGTCTTAGGGGCCTATAAATGATGATCTTAAAGTGTAAATAATGCAAGGGTGCCAAAGTAGGTCCAAATTAAGTGTGAAATTGCATCGCTATCAAGAACGTACAATTTTCTACACTACAAAAATTCATACGGTATTATATGCAATAAAAACAATTAAACCACTGTCACAATAGAACAATAGTATTGTTCTCAATTCTATACTCTAAATGAAGCTTGTTCATTTGGTTTGAATGAAATAACAATATAACATAGGGATAAATTACCTAATACGCATTTACATTCCTAAGACCGATCTCGATCTATATGAAATTATATTGGATTGATAACATTTGTTTCCACTATACTCAAATAGGATGAAGTAAACCATCCATCAACCTGCAACGAGATTGATGATATTATCTGCTCATTATTATAAACATAAGGTAGAATGATATGGATCATTCAGAGTCAATATTTTCCCATGACTGGTCTGTACCATTCAGCCCTTTAAATTAGATTGCATACATTGTGTTGCGAATGAGGGTATCGTTCGAATGGATTTCATGGGTGGTCGACACCAAAAGGGGTGTCTTCCATTTCCAAAAATATATCATTTTTTTCAGATTCAAGACTAAATAACATGCAGGCTAAGCCCAAATATATTTCTTTTCAAACGATCATGCTTAGCATGTTGTTTCATAGTGAAGGATAAAAATGGGGTTTTCTTTCCCCCAACATGGCTTCTAAAATTACACCACAAATAAAATGGAACAAGCCATGGTTTGAAACACATAAAAATGGCAGGGCACTTGAAATTGCCAAAAAGTTGAGCTTTGCTTAAGATTAAATAGAAAAATTGATATACTTTGAAGGAAACATGCTAAGAGGGATTTATTCTTACTTGTGACTGCAAGTTTGATGCTTTTTCCTTTATCAATGAATTCGGCTATCATCCCTGCCTTCATGCTTTTTCTTCCTACTGCCTTTTTCCCAAATCCTCCTCTGCTTTTTGCTTGATTGAACAACCTCATTCAAATTGCCACTAACTCTTCCCCTTGATTCCTGCATTCTATTCTTGTAATGAAATTTACTCTCCATTCTTCCACTATCTAGCCACCCACTCCCCTATCGTTGACATTATCCATCCATTTCCAATATGGAAAGGGGTTGACATTTGAAGGGGGTTTATGAAATTAATCACTATTATTGCTTCTACCATGCAATTTTTCTTGGGTAGTTTGAATTAAAAAATATATAAAGAAAACTTATCATTTGAATTTGGTATAATATGGTTGCATATATATATATATATATATATATATATGTATATGTATATGTGCATTTGTAATGCATATATATATTTGTAATTATTTCTCCTATCAATAATTTTTTTTTTTTTAAAAGAGCCAAACAACATAATAATTTTCTCATGATAGTTAAGTACAATCAAATGCATTTTCCATTCCCATCATGTAATTAACTTTAGAACAAACAATGCAAGAAATATAGTTTCATGAGTTTGTTTCTTCCATTCAATTTTCCTATTTATTCATTCACAATTCATGCAAATAAGAATGATATTTTCTATTTTTAATAATAATGTAGATGTCATGGTCTACTATGGTGTGTGAGATTCCAGATTTTAATCTTGCTTGCCATTCATCCCTACCTCAACCAATTTCTCGTTCTTCAACCTATTCCTGCACACACACATTCTTGCACTCACCAAACTCATCAGTAACTTTTAATTGATAATCACTTTGAAATACTCTTTTAAATCATACAATTGCAAGATAATCATGTTTTTTCAAATACTATTGCATTTATGAAATCCATAATACCAAATGATAAATTCCATTTTTTTTCAAATATTCAATTAACTTAACATTATTAAATGCAAGCAATAAAATTGAGACGTGACAAGTGCTATATGGGTGATTTTATGACATGGGATAGTATATGGTCAAAGGAAATGACCATGTAAATAGTTTTTTCAAAAGCATGTTTTGAACCATATGCCCCTAGTCTTTATCGAGATCAAGTTGGATAGGGAAGATGGATGAAAATATAATGGATTGGATAGATAGTGGTGTTAGGATAGAATACACAATGTATGAGATACTATGCTCCCAAATGGAATGGTAAACATAGATAATTATTTTTACACATCATGCCCATGAATGGGATTTCATCATGGTACTTGTCCGAAGTGTCATAAGAATGGTTTTCACTATTGGATAGAATATTTTTCCTATTTTTTCATCATTTAAAAAAAAATTTGAATGATCGTCAACTATGTGGGACCACCTAGTGGTGTTGATGTAGATACTACTGTCATAATGTGCCAATATTGTCCTTGAGGAATTTATTTTCCCACCAATGGCACTCTATCACGATGTGCACTTGTATATAGCCCACGGATGTTATTGTGAGCCTTCTTGGTATTAGAGTTGTCTTTATCTAAATGTGCACATTATGATAAAGTTCCATTAGATTTTTTTGATGGTGTTTTCTGCATAGCAACAACTCAGACAGAATATATAGTATCCTATCTCTCTTGAAAGGTCAATCTCTATTGAAAAATAGATAACCCCAAGGTCTCTTGGGTGTCAGGTCATGAATTGAAACAAAACAACTCAGTGATAAATGTGAAAATTTTGATAATCACAAGGGACCGTACAAAAAGAATATTGGAAACCTTAAACCTATCAGATTTTGCAATATAATGGTACTCAAATTCTTGGTTTAACCACAACTCGAAGAAATAACAAAAGATAAGGGTTTCGGAAATCCTAAGATTAATACTATTCCTAGAATCAACAATACTAATGATGAAATACTTGGAACGGACCAATCCCTCAAAACTAATTTCTACTTAACCCAGGCTATACTTGCAATCTCAAAGAAATAGAGCAATCTTCTAAGGATTTAAATATTTTCAGATCATAGACATTCATTCAATTGAACTGGATGAATGCCCATAATTGAACTAAGCACATAAATATCCGGTACAGGTTGACCTTGCACAACAAACCCACAATCAAGAAGCTGCCCAAAGCATTAACCAGAGATTGCTACAACACTCCAAGCACTAAATCACAAGCACTATCGAATCATTTAACTCTAAATCTTAAATTCTTTCAAGCATTTCCAAGCAATTGTAAAGGTAGAACAAGAACCATGCAATATTAATCAATCCAGAGAAGGCACCAATAATAACACAATGTCTTCACTTGCATTGAATCACCAGTAATAGAAATAATTATGATATTATGTGTTACAACACTTGCTTGAAATATGACTATCTCCTAACTCTAACCTTATGCTCTAACCTTTTAGTCTGTCATCTATCTAATTCTAAAAAACTAACCCACTGTCTAACCCTCAACTATCTAACCCCTTACAAATGAGGCAAAATGCCATACTTATAGATATTTCACCCCATCAACCCAAGCTAGGGTTACAAATAAGTTTGGCAACCAACCCGATCGGTCATGGAAAGTTTGCAATAAATCGCCACCTAGCATTGAATGCTTGAGGCACCCCTTCAGATCATCTTGGGATCGCTACAAATCTTGTTTCAGCCTGAATAAACCCCACAAGTCACTTCCACCATTAATGTCCCAATCGCATGAAGCAGAAGAATAGTAATGGGTGTGCAATGTGACTTTGAATACGGGCCACTGATCGACAGCTGAACTGGGCATCACAAATGACTTTGATCGAGTCCAACCTGCTCTGATTCTCCATGTCACGTCCAACTTAGATGAATGGCCAATGAACATATTGGCAAACCTTCCATGTACGAGCGGGTTCTACCTGCCTGTGGCCACAAAATTTACCTAGTTGTATCCCATAGATCCCGCAATATCTTTAAAGTACGCTCATTCTCCTCTCAGCCCTGCCAGCAACAACCTACTCGATCCAACCTACATTCAAAAGACCATAATTAATACCCAATATAGCATGAAAATCCATGTTAATACAATGAAAATAGCATGCTAATCATCAAAGAAATCCAAAAAACCACTAGAATACCTTCAAAACATCATTAAAACATCCTTTATCAAAGTTCAAGATTTTCACCCCTTCGCAGAATTCAGGTCAAAAAGGAATTTTCGGGGAATTCTGAGCTTGACAAAATTCAATGATGAAAGAACAACAAACATTAAAAACCCAATCACTCTGTGTCCAAAACCCAAGAAACACCTACATATACTCTTAAAATGATCCAAATCAACCATGCAATGCACAACCATAAACAATCAATTCATGCATCTTTCCATTTCTTGATAAATAAAAGATCTTCAGAAAATTCCGTCAGGGATGGAAATCTCCGAAGCCAATGAAACTTAGCATACTTTGGGAAAAAGAAGGAGGAATGGATTCTCAAGAAAATCCTAGGACAACGGACTTAACTTGCTTCAAACCACTCAAAATCACACTACCGCCAGCCACTCATCCAACCATCATGGTATGGTGGTAAACTGTACCACCGCAAGCCAAGAGTGAAGCCCTCATGGTATGGCAGTATACTGGACAACCGTGACCTGGCTTGGAGACACCTGTGGGACCATGGTACCACTATGCTACCATGCTAGATGAATTGCCCTTGCACTACTGCACCTCTGAATGTAGACCATTGCGGTAAGGTGGTAAACCGCATCACCGCAATAAGACAGCCAAAGACACGGTCTGAGAATTCAGTGAGGCAAAGGAAATTTGGAAAATTTTGGGGAAGATGAAATTTTGTGAAGCACTAAAATTTTTGAAGATAGTGTAGAACTAGCCCCCGTTGGGTTATCTAGGCCACTGGGGAAATCCGTCAAGGAAAGAAAATCCTAAAACTAGAAGAAAACCCGAGATTGACCCAAAAACTCAAAATTTTCAAAGTGTTAGCTCAATAGGGGAACATTACAAGAAAGATAATAATTAAGGAACATTCCAAGGTAACCAAAAACCAGGGCCAAAGGACCAAAGCACCAAAACCCAAAATCCCAATATTTTCAAAGACAAGCCCAAAAGGCAAAGCCACAGAACAGAGCCAACGGACCAAGCAAAGAGGGTCCCTACTTTCAATGGGGCATGTGTGCAAAGATGCACAACAAATGGTGACTCTATTGGGGAAATGCTCCAGAGCATTTCAATGACAAACTAGAATCAGGAACCCATAATCTCTGGTTTCGGTCCTTACATCAAGTCACCCTATGAACAAGGTTTCAGAAATCATAAATAAGCAAATATTTCCTATACTTGGGTCAAAGTGTGTGTGTAGGCATTCATTTCCCTTCCCTCAATTGCAATAGCGACCAAACCTAGTCTGATAGGGCTACATAAGGATTCCAACTCCAAAAGTAACCTGGATAGAGCCTCGCTATGAGTTAGGCATCCATAGCCCCAATGAGGTTATCACTGTGATCCTCCCTAGCATAGCTCTACTACCAGTGAAATGTCCATAGCCTCGATAGAGATACTAGGATACCCTTGATAAGGTGAATATTAATTTGATTTTCAACATTTTATTTCCCTTTTTCCTTTTTTGATATTCTCTTTGATATCTTTAAACTTTCCTTTTCACCTTGTAAACAATGAAGCCCACACTTAGGGATGAGAACCACAACGGAGTTGGAGTAGAATATAATATTTTTCACCCAGTCAGACCTCATAAGGACCATATGCAACCTCAAAAAGTTTAAGATTTGTGTGAAAGTATGAGACCCAAATATATTCCAGAATTTGACTTAATCAAGTTACTCAAATTCCAAGCATATTCAACATCGAAGGAATTCCACCAACTAATTCCAAAAAGATGATTAAACTTTGTAAAAGATATCCATAGAAAAACCCCAAGGAAGAAGCCAGTTATATAGATGCAACAGGCCCAAAAGAAAGCAAGAAGACCTAAAGAAAGAGTAGGACAGAAAGAAAAATCAACCAAAGCGGACCCAAAGTGAGCAAAAGCAGAAAATGAGAAAAACCCTAATCTAACCAAAACAAAAATAGAAAAAAAATAAAAGAAACCTAATCCACCTACGCACAAGGAAAGAGCTACAAACAACTTAGGACTAGAAATAGTGCTTCAAATAATGCCCATTGATAGGCAGTGGGATATCCTCTCCAGTGAGGGTTCTCAAATGAAAAGCATTATCTCCCAGAATCTCTGCAATCTGATAAGGGTCGAGCTAAAGTTTGTCAAATTTTCCATGCTCCCCTTTTCCGTTGTGGGTTTTATCCCAATAAAGAACCAAGTTAGAGATTCTAAAGGCTTTCACCTGGGCTCTCCTATCAAACCATCTCTTCACTACACCTTGATGTTTGGCAAATTTTTCTAGGGCTTCATCTCTTCTCTCTTCAAGGTGCAATAGTTCAGCTAGGCAGGCTTCACGTTTATCCTCTCCATCATGATATTCATTAATAAATTGCAAGGTAGGGATCTTCAGCTGGGTGGGAAATCCAGCTTCCAAACCATACACTAAGTGATAAGGAGAGGTTCCTAGGGATGTTTTTTGTCTAGTGCGGTCTGCCCAAAGAGAAAATCTAAGTTGGGTATGCCAATCCTTAGGATTTTTCTATAATAGTTTACAAATGACTGCTAGAGGGTTCTTATTAGAGGACTTAGCTAACCTATTATCCTGTAGATAGTAATTTGATGCAAATTTTATGAAAATCCCATGATCATAAGCTGAGTTAGAAAACTTCAACAATGCAAAAGTAGGGCCATTATCACAAACCAAATCCAATGGACATCCAAAGCCATTAATGATACCTGATTCAATGAAATTTATTACCACTTCAAAAGTGCATTGTTTGCATGCAAAAGCCTCAGTAATCTGGTAAAGTAATCAATTACAATGAGAATATACCTATTGCCTATAGATGAAGGTGGATCGATTGGACCTATAAATCCCATTACCCATTGTGCAAATGGTTTTACCTCTATAACAGGTTGAAGTGGAAGGGTTGCACATTTCTCCTTACCTGTTGCAGTCTAACATACATGGCATGTCCTCACATGGTTATGTGTGTCCCTAAACAGGGTAGGCCAATAATAGCCCGCTCTCAGGATCTAGTTTGTAGTGGAAGGTATTGAGCCATGGCCTGTGCCATATTTTCCATGAAATTTAGACATCACTCTCCCAACCTCTTCTTTCCCTAGGCATCTCAAGTAAATACCTTCATGATTTCTCTTATACAAGACAACTCCCTTCATCATGAAATTGTCACTCCTTAGATGTAAAGCTCTCCTTTGGACTTCATTAAGGTGTTTAGGACATTGTTGGTTCAATGGGTAGTAGATAATTTCATCATACCAGTCCCCTGGAGACACTTCTTAGAGGTGATAATGTTGAGCTGTGAGGTCAGGACCCATTTCAGCCATTGTTTTTGCTAGTCCCTACCCTCCCACCAATTTCATGGGTTGGATCTCAATATCATATTCCTGCAACTTAGTTACCCACTTGGCTCTAAATTCTCCCAACTCATTCTGCATCAACAACAACTTGACTGTCGGATCAGGTACTATGGAAAAGACCTTATTTCTCAGTATATAGTGTATGAACTTCTTCATAGTTTAGACCAGGGTATAGGCTTGCTTTTCCACATTAGGGTATCTCAGTTCTGCATCCCATAGCACTCATAAAAGCTATGGGATGTTAATCACCTTGGTCAGACTTTGAGTTAACATTCCAACACAGGAGTGGTCAAAAGTAAATGAGTATATGTAAAAAGGCTTGGCATAATTCAGACTTACCAAAATTGGAGCCTCAACAATAGCTCTCTTTATTTCTGCAAATGCCTCCTTAGCTTATGCACTCCATTCAACTTTTGCCTCTTGTTTCAACATAGCATTCAAGGGCTTCACTATCTCTACAAATCCCGTGATAAACTTTCTGACAAAGTTAATTTTTTCAAAGAATGACTTCATTTCCTTTTTTCTTGTAGGAGGCTGAATCTTCAGTATAGCCTCCACTCATTCTAGATCAATGGCATACCCCGTTCTAAAATGATATGCCCTAACAGTTTCCCCTCAGTGACTCCAAAAATGAATTTCTTTGGATTAAGTGAGATGCCAAATTCTTTGCACCTTTGGAATACTTTGTATAATTTTTTTACGTGATCATCTCTTTTCTTAGAAAAAATTGGAAAATCATCCATATAGATAATTATGCACTTACCAATAATGTCCTTGAAAGTAATATCCATTGCTCTCTAGAATGTAGCTCCAACATTGATTAACCCAAAGGGAATTCTTTTGTAGGAAAAATTCCCCCATTTTGAAGTAAAGGTAGTTTTGTGCCTATCCTCATATTGTACCATAACTTGGTTGTATCCAGAGTACCCATCTAGAAAAAACATCATCTGAGATCCATTGATAATTTGAAGTACTTCCTCCAGGGAAGGAACTGGATAGTTTTCATTTTCTGATGCCCTGTTAAGATTCCTGAAATCAACACAATCTAATTTCTCCATTTTTATTCCTTACTAGAACCAATTTTGCAACCCATGTAGAGTGTGTTACTGAAAATATGGTTTGTGCTAAAAGTAGCTTTTGCACCTCACTCTAAATGATGGATTCCAACAAGACATTAATTGGCCTCTATCTTTCCTTGAATGGTTTAACATTTGACTTCAAGGGAATAGTGTGTGTAATGATCGAAGTATCATATGTCTTTAAGTCCTCATAACTCTAGGCTATCACATCTTGATATGTGTGTAATGCATCAATAATTCCCCTCCTTTCTTCTAGAGTGCACTCTTTGCCTATAAAAATATTTTTCACACCATCCTGGGTCCCCACATTGACTGTTGAGGGACTCCCTTTTCACTTGTTGTTCTTCGTCTTTTATCTTATCCAAATCAAAGATTCTCTCCAATTGCACCGTACCTCTTGGGATGGTATTAGTTTTTAGGTTAATGGCCCCTTCTAGGTCCATTTCAGCCTCTCAAGGTTCCACCTCATCAATCACCTAAGAACCAAACACATCACAGCTAGTGATGAAATCAAAAATATGTTTGTCATCCTCAAACACCTAGAAATTGGTTATATTATCAGGTACTGAAGGTACTGGAGTGAGCTTTATAGTGAACTTCAAACCTGAAAGTGATAAGGGTTGTAATGTATTAGTTGCTTGTGCAAGAGAATCTACAGTTTTATTTTTACTTTGAGGGATAAATTGGATTTTTAAGGCATAAAATCCTTCAATGAGATCCCATACTCTATGCCTATAGTTGGTCATTCTTCTATCATGGCATGAGTATTGTTTCCTTACTTGTTTAAGTACTAGCTCAAAATCTCCAAACACTTGCAAGATCTTGACTTTCTTTCTCAATGCAATTAATAAACCATGGACCAAAGACTCATACTCAACTACATTATTAGTGCATTGGAACTGGGGTCTATGAACAGAAAAATAAGTTTTACCTTCAGAGTTGATCAGTTGAAATCTTGCTCCAGCACCCTACTTTGATTTGGATCCATCAAATCTCAATGTCCAACAACCACCAACCCTTGATTTCCTCGAACTACCCTTATTCTTATTGTTGTCAGGAGGTTCTTCAGGAGGCATTGGGATATTTCCTTTTAAATCATTTTGAATGCTTGGTGTACCCCATCTGAAAACTAGGGTTGGAGTAATGCATCTTTATATCTGTTCCACTGTAGTTTGGCATAAGAAACATCCCAACTCAGAGTGAGGAGCACCATGAACTCTACACTAATTAGGGAGCAACAATTCTTTAAAATTCATATTTCTGCCCAGTTGGATTTGATCCTCCATGCACTTCTTGATAAACTCTTGGAAATTATCCAACAAGCTAAGTTGTCTATCTTCCTGATCATAAAGTTCCTTTGCTTGCTCAAGCAGTACTTCAAAATTGTAGGCTTTTGATGTGGATTCATCAAAGAATATTTGCAACATAAAGACCTCTTTTGTATCTAAAACAAGGGAATCCAGGACATAGTTCCCCATGCTAACTTCTGACACCAATATCTCATTCAAAATATTCTAATATTCAATGATCACATACTTCATTTTGGGTTCTCTCTCAATTCTGATTTGATTTGGGACTTCTTTCCAAGGGAGCCACATGTGAGAATGATCTATGGATGTGTATCCATCTAGTGGCTTGGTGAAATCTCAACCCAAGATCAAACCATAAGTGTCAGGAATATTTGCCACTTGAATATTAAGTACCTGTTGCACTCTATGATTTGAAGCAACTTGCATGGGAATCATGTTCAGTTCTCCCACTATATTTACCTTTGTCTTGTCCAATTGGGTGACCTTCTTATGAGAGGTTGTAGGGGTAATACCTAGAGCCCTACATACAACAAAGGGCATAACATTTGTAGATCCTCTTGAGTCTAGAAGACAATTGTGTAGATTCTTCCCAAAGATACGAATATAAATCAAGAAGGGAGGGGTTTCTATTTTTCCTTGGAAAAAAATCATTTGAGTGTCAACTTGTGCAACCTAATTCTTATCTTTTTTTTCCCTCTATCTCCAGGTGCTGCTTTACCTAGGCCTTTAGATGCCCATGAACTAGGAGGCCTACCAACTGCCTAATTGATTGCTACTCCTTGTGGTGTTTTACTTGAATTAAAATACCCTAGGACTATACTTTTGATCTCAGGGACCCTTAATAGCTGAAAAGAAAAAAGACTCACCTTTACCCTCCTGAGTTCCTCAACCACATATTCGCCTAATTTCTCCATATTCATGTCGACATGGGTCTCTTTAGAATGACCGACCTGCTTATATTTTTTTGTATGAACATTGCTCCCTTTTGACACCTCAAGTTGTCCTCCTTTTGCAAATTACTGTGTTAGGTCATGAGGGTAAGATGGATTGTTACTGACATGTGGGTCCAGTGGAGTGGTAAATTTTTTTTGGAGGAATAGATGTAGTAAATGGGCCACCAGCTAGTGGATTCCTATTGGGCCTATTCCTCAAATCATACTTTCTTGTAGGTTTCCAAAATATTTGTACCTCTTCAACACCAGCTTCCTCCTCACCTAAAGGACCATTATCATTCTTAGTTTCTTCATTAAATAACTGAGAAATTTCATCTTCATTCAACACTAGTTCAACTTTCTCATTCTATCCACTTGACTTCTCTTCCAATTCATTCTCCTCATCCCTCAAGAAATGAGCATGATTCAAGACCAAAACTAGGGAATCATAAGGATTTGAGGGTACCAATTCCCAACCGATGGAGTTGTTTTCAACTTTATACTGAAAGATGGAAGCAGTAGTTTGAAATTCAGGACAATCCAGCTCATAGTGTTGGCTTGTCCTATGAAGCCTGCACCACCCTGACAAAGCTGCTTTGGCTAGATATAATCCACTTGGAGTATTTTCTTGATTGGAAGGTTGATCCAGTGGAGTGGGGACTCCTCCATTATTAGGTTTGGTGTTCCATGAACTATTCTATCTAGGTGGTTGTATCCTTTCAAACCCTTGTCCACCTTTTTGTCCTCTATCAAAGTTCTGACCAGAACCTTGTCCTCTTTCAAAATTCTAATTTTTGTTAGAATGTTGCCCTCTGTTGAATTTTTTCCCTTGTGCAACATCTCGGTTCTACCTATTGTAATTTGATTGCATGATCCTCTAAGCAACTTGGAGTTGGTTGTTCTAGTTCCTTAAATATGTTACCTCCATATTCAGTTTCTTTACTTGCTCGGTTAGCTCATATAACCTCTCCTTATCAGGACTACTGTAAGGCATTAAATTCACATTGTTTGGATGGTATCCTAACACTCCTCCTAGGCCAATAGACTGATTTATAACTTTTGAGTTCTATAAATATGTAGGGAAACTAGTCTATTGGTGCAGATGAAGGGGTTGATTGACACCCTGTTGCGGATAACTGGGCATTGGGTGGGCCTGACTTATTGGATGACTTGGGTGTGGAACCAAAGGTAGTTGTGGAATGGGATTCATAATGGGAGCGTGATTAGTCAACACCTGGTTAAGAGATTGGACTTTCCCAGGGTGAGCAGTTGGTCCCAGAGATGGCAAGGGTCCTGATAAGTGTTGTCTAAGATTTGTGTTGACCTTAATAGCCTTTGTATATGAAGTGAGAAAGGTTGTTGGGGGATTAGTTCTCCGCTTAAAGAAGGTGTATGCAAGGCTATCAAGGGCTTTAAAATAGACCTCTAAGGTAGTGGGATCATCCATAGCATAAAGTCCTTGCAATCTAGTGTATGCACGGTGGAACCTATTATTTAACGACCCTATAGGCTCATTAACTTCTCTCTTAACCTTGTTAAACTGCATGTAGAGCTCATTGGAACTGATGGGGATTTTAAACATCTACAAAAATGCAGCTTCAAGTTTAGCCCAATTATGGATTGATGTAGCAGGTAAATGGTTGTACCAATAAAAAAATCCTCTCCTAGAGAATAAGGGAAAATTTTGCATGCAACATTCTCATAATTAATCCCTCTATCTCTTAGACAAGTCTAAAATGTCCTAATATGCTCCTCTCCCATCCTATTAGGATCATTTGCGTGAAACTTAGAGAAAAAATGCTCAGGGTTCTTGGGCATAACATTGTAGTTATTGAAGGATAGAGGTGATGGGTTATTTTCCAAGAAATCCATTGGTGGAGGTGGATCTGGCAGTGGATGATTGATGACTGGTTGGGGTCATTGAATAGAACCAACCTCAGAATCGGATGAAGATGAGATGGATGAGGGTGAGGATGGTGGTAATGATGAGGTGGATGGTGACTCCTCCCTTCTTCTGGTCCATCTTGACCTAGTTGGAGGTGGCAATTCTTGAAACTCTTCTTCTTCTCCTAGTGTAGATCTAGTTCCCTTCTAAGCCTCTCAAGAGAAAGGCATTTAGAAAATTCTCTAGCTTGCTTATTTAACCCTCCTTCTAGGGCTAATCCTATTCATGGTGTTTTCTACATAGAAACAACTCAGACAAAATATATAGTATCATATCTCTCTTGAAAGGTCAATCTCTATTGAAAAATAGATAACCCCAAGGTCTCTCGGGTGTCAGGTCATGACTTGCAACAAAAAAACTCAGTGATAAATGTGAAAATTTTGGTAATCAAAAGGGACCTTACAAAACAAATACTGGAAACCTTAAACCTATCAAATTTTGTAATATAATGGTACTCAAATTCCTGGTTTAACCACAGTTCCAAGAAATAACAAAAGATAAGGGTTTCAGAAATCCTAAGATTAATACTACTCCTAAAATCAATAATACTAATGATGAAATACGTGGAATGAACAAATCCCTCAAAACTAATTTCTACTTAACCTAGGCTATACCTGCAATCTCATAGAAATAGTGCAATCTTCTAAGGAATTAAAGATTTTCAGATCATAGACATTCATTCAATTGAACTGGATGAATACCCACAATTGAACCAAGCACATAAATATTCGGTACAGGTTGACCTTGCACAAAAAACCCACAATCAAGAAGCTGCCCAAAGTATGAACTAGAGATTGCTACAACACTCCAAACACTAAATCACAAGCACTGTCGAATCATTTAACTCTAAATCTAAAATGCATTCAAACATTTCCAAGCAATTGTAAAGGTAGAAAAAGAACCATGCGAGATTAAACAATCCAAAGAAGGCACCAATAATAACACAATGTCTTCACTTGCATTGAATTACCAGTAATAGAAACAATTCTAATATTTTGTGTTACAGTACTTGTTTGAAATATGACCAACTCCTAACTCTAACCTTCTGCTCTAACCTTTTAGTCTGTCATCTATCTAATTCTAACAAACTAACACACTGTCTAAAACATCAACTATCTAACCCCTTACAAATGAGGTGAAATGCCATACTTATAGAGATTTCACCTCATCGACCCAAGCTAGGGTTACAAAAAAGGTCGGCCACCAACCCGATCGGTCATGGATAATTCACAATAAATCACCACCTAGCATTGAATGCTTGAGGCGCCCCTTCAGATCAACCTGGGATCTCTACAAATATCATTTTAGACTGAATAAACCCCATAGGTCACTTCCACCATTAATGTCCCAACCACGCAAAGCAAAAGAATAGTAACAAGCGCACAATGTGAGTTTGAATATGGACCACTGATCGACAGCCAAGCTAGGCATCACAAACGACTCTAATCGATTCCAACCTTCTTTGATTCTCCATGTCACATCCAACTCAAATGAATGGCCAATGAACATGCTTGTGAACCTTCAATGTATGAGCACGTTCTACCTACCTGCAGCCAAAAAATGTACCTCATTGTATCCCATAGATCCCGCAATATCTTTAAAGTACGCTCATTCTCCTCTCAACCCTGCCAACAACAACCTACTCGATCCAACCTACATTCAAAAGAACACAAAAATATACCCTATATAGCATGAAAATTCATGTTAATCCAATGAAAATAACATGCTAATCATTAAAGAAATCAAAACAACCACCATAATCCCTTTAAAACATCATTAAAACATCCTTTCTCAAAGTTCAAGATTTTCACCCCTTCACGGAATTCAGGTCAAAAAGGAATTTTTGGGGAATTCCAAGCCAGATGGAATTTAGTGATGAAAGCACAACAAATGTTAAAAACCCAATCACTCAACATCCAAAACCCAAGAAACACCTGCATATACTCTTAAAATGATCCAAATCAACCATGCAATGCACAACCATAAACAATCAATTCATGCATATTTCCATTTCTTGATAAATAACAGATCTTTACAAAATTTTGTCGGGGACAAAAATCTTTGAAGTCAGTGAAACTTAGAATACTTCAGGAAAACGAAGGAGGAATGGATTCTTAGGAAAATCCCAAGATGACAGACTCAACTCACTTCAAACCGCTCAAAACCACACTACTGCCAGCCACTCATCCAACCATCATGGTATGGCAGTAAACCACACCATCGCAAGCCAAGAGTGAAGCCCTCGTGGTATGGCAGTATACTGCACAACCATGACCTGGCTTGGAGACACCCATGTAACCACGGTACCACCGTACTACCATGTCAAATGAACTACCCCGTGATATCGCACCTCACAATGTAGACCCCCTCGGTAAGGCGGTAAACTGCATCACCGCAACAAGACAACCAAAGACACAGCCTGAGAATTCAGTGAGGCAAAGGAAATCTGATTTTTTTGGGGGAAGACAGAATTCTGCGAAGCACTAAAATTTTTGAAGGCAGTGTAGAACTAGCCCCCGTCAAGTTTTCCAGGCCACCGGGGAAATCCTCCAAGGAAATAAAATCCCGAAACTAGAAGAAAACCCGAGATTGACCCAAAAATCCAAAATTTTCAAAGTGTTAGCTCAATAGGGGCACATTACAAGTAAGATAAGAATTAAGGAACATTCCAGGGTAACCAAAACCTAGGGCCAAAGGACCAAAGCACTAGAAACCAAAATCCAAAGACAAGCCCAAAAGGTAAAGCCATAGAACATAGCCAAAAGACAAGCATAGAGGGTCCCTACTTTCAGTGGAGCGTGTGTGAAAAACTGCACAACAAAGTCCTTATTATAAAATGTTGCTGCTAGGACACAGTGAATGTGGGATTTAGGATTTTTGGATTTTAGGCAAGATGTTGGAATTTCATGGGGGATGTAAGATGTGGATAAATTATTTGGTAGTTTAGATGTATGATTTTTTTTTATTTCCCAAACTTGAGACTATGGAAAAAGTGTGGATGTCAAATTTTGAGTGTGTTTGGGACCAACGATTTTATACACATTGTGTGTTGGTATTGAAGACTACTTTGAAGGAAGTGGACATTTTATATTTGATTAAAGGATCTTTTTTTGAGGTGGCTCCATAAATTTCATTGAATGTTTGATTTAGATTTGGATTAGATGACTTACATGATGAATTTTTCTTTGGGATCCATTTTAACTTTATGTATCTACTTTGACTTTTTAATTTATTACCTTCAAAAATTTGACTTTGATCTTTTTCTTTGTAAGGATTTTTATTTTATTGGTCCCAATTAGTGGATTGAAAGATTTGGGAATGATTGTTTATAATGTGTATGGGAGTAGTTATACCAAAAAACTTATTGTAAGTACTAGTCATGGCCCCTATTTTGATGTTTGCATTAGATGAAGTTGCCCCTAGTATTATGGAGGTACCATTAACATCCTTAGATTTCTTGATCAATGAATAACCAAGTACTTGATATTTAGGATTGTCAAAAAAAATTATTGGCTCCAAAATATCGTGTTCATGTAGGCCTAACTCTTCTTTATGTTGTTAGGAATCACCAATGGTGGTTATCTTCTCATCAGTATGAAAGTTTTCTTTGAAAAAAGTGAGTGATGCAATTTGATAGGATATTAGTGTTTTGTCTATCTTCATGCTTGTTGCTTTTTCAGTCTGTGGCATGTTGATTAGATCCATAGTAGCTTGTTGATCAATATCATTGAATGATTGTGAGGATTAAGGAAATTATCTTGTTTCTTAAAATGTGTTGTTTCCTCAAAGTTGATATAAAAACCATCTTCATGGTAATTTTTTGGAATAGCATCATGGAGTCCTATGAACTCAACTATAAATTCTTAATTTTTCAAATATGTCTAAAAAGAAAGACTCTTTTTCTAGATGAACATGAAGGAGATCATCTATGAGTCCAATGGAAGCAAATGTCTCATCTACGAAAGTGGATTTTATTGGAATATGGATGGGTTCAAATTTTGTTTTGGGATCATGGATGAAATGAAAAGGGATGATGGGATTGTTGACATTTTTGTCACCATTATTTTATATTTGTTTTCCTCAAAGGTTATTAAGCTAAATAAGGAAAAGACTCATATTTTTGAAGAAAAATTTAATGCAAAGGCATTAAAGGAAAAATGAGAAGTAAAGTGGAAGACTAAGTCTTAGGTGCGAAAAGGAAAAGGAAAGTCTTTCTTTTATTTTTTCATCCATGCAACAAAAGGAGGAAGGTTGGGGTTGTTGGAAGATGGTCAGTGCTCCCCTCGAGATTCACTACATAGACTAACCACCTCCTGTGGATTTGTTAACTATGGTAGGTGTATCGGGCATTAACAGGTCAATCTTTTGGTGCAACGACAACTCTGGGGCCAAAAATTGGTATCAGAGCCAAAGGTTCTAGCTTTGAATCCCCTTAGGTAATGCTGAGGGGGAGTTTTTTGGAAGATGATCAGTGCTCCCCTCAGGATTTGTGACATGGACTAATTGCCTCCCATGGATCCATTAACTCTAGGATTTGTATCGGTCATTAATAGGTCGATCTTTTGGTGCAACATCAACTGTGGGGCCAACAGGGGTTTCTTATTACTGGTATTAAAGAAGTCTAAATAATCTCATGACATGGAAAGAGTCTAGTAGTTGGTTGTTCTAGTTCCCCACATTGTAAAATCATTGGAAAATTTCATATCACATTACAAATATTCTAAGGGTTTGTTGAAGTTTAATGCACATTTCCAAAAAAATTCTTTCACTTCCCTTGGCTTTCACCAAGTATGTTTTCTATGCTTTAAATTTGTTACACATTGCAAAGATATTTGGGTGGTCTATGAGATTCCTACATATTTGAATGTTAGTAAAAGGAAATTTCAAGATCCTTTGTAGAAGCTTCATGGTATGTGATCATCATAATCCTTTGTCAAAACCTTAGCACTTCCTTTTGGTTGAAAATGTGAATCACCTAATTTAAACATGGTTGTGAGCTAAGTGTGATGACTTTGAAAGACACACAAGATAGTGAAATAAATAGAGATGGTTATAGAAAATCCTAAAAGATTAGTGACATAAGAATAACACTAATTGATGAGACTCTAGTTAAAGACACACTTAGTTATTTACCTTTTCCTAGAAATAATTTGTCTGAGGAGCTAAAGGATGATCATTCTTTTGAAGGTTCTTATCAAGCTAATCCTTTAGAAAATTCAGGGGGGAAATGCATGCATTATTTGATGACTTGAGTGGAATTTCAAATGGTAGAGGTGTTAAAATTTCCTCATCAATTAATCAATTGATAGGTTGGGAATTGATGTATGAGTAACATGAAGGACTATAAGGACAGTCCTTAATGATGACAGTAAGGTTGAAGAAAGTTAGATCAAGCAACTATATGATATGGTGTAGTTCTTATAGTGTTTGGACAGTGAGATGAAATAGACAGTAGACATTAAGGTTGTTTTGGTAGTTGGTCCATAACCTAAAAGTAGGTCATCAAATTCTAAAGTAGATGTCATTTATAAAAACTTTGATGTGAGGGATCACTATGCAATAATTCCTAAGGGAAGCCACCATGAAGAAAGGATATTGACCATGAAAGATAAAGAAATTATAGTCCTCTTTTAAAATAGGAAAATAGAGCATTCGATTTCATTTGAAGATTCTTCAATAAGGAGTCAAAAAAGTGTCATGGACTGTGCAATTTTAAAGGGAAAATTCAGAATGCATACTTGGTAGGATTTTAAGGACAATCATACATTTGAGAAGATAGTGTCCAATGATTGAAGTCACAGTCCTAGCATTGAGGACAACCAATATACAATGTGATAGTCCTATATTTATAATTACATGCACACACTAATGAAGGAGAAATAGGTATTATAATTTCTACAATCTACATGATGGAGCATGACAGAGACTATACCAAGTTGCAATGAAGTCAAAGGCAAGGAATAGATAATAATGATAGAATGGAGGCTCTTAATTGGAATATGATCAACATAGAAAGAAATTTTTTGAATTGGATGCGAAGATAATGCTAGAGTTTTTATGGAGTGAACTTTTGTGACAAGAAGTTGATTGAGATAAAGGATAGTGCCTTGTTAAGGACAAGAAATTGGGAAACATTGATCATATATAAAGGATAGGTTTCAAAAGATAAGGCATGATTAACACAAACAAACCCATCATAGTTTTGTTGGCATATTATAGTCTTTTCTTCAAGCCAAAAAAAGGAGTAGTAATAGAGAAGATGTCTTATGACTGTGATTTTTATGAAGTAATCCTATACAAGTGTAATAGTGCTTAAGAATGCAAATAGATACAATTTTGTCTGAATTAGTAGTGGGAGTCACACCCTTATGAAAAGAGCCCAAAGATATTGACTACAATACACAATGACTTTGAAAGGGGTTTGATGTGACTGTATAGTGACCTTTAAAACTGTGAATAAGGTATAGTACACAACATTCAATGCAACTGCCAAGGGACTATGTATATTAATGAAAGGAATGATAAAATGATTTTGGACAGTTTATGAAGAAATAGGTAATAACAGTCATTCATGAAACCATCCAAAAAGTTTTGTAATTACAATGTATAGGTTTATTAAGGAAAATAAAGTGTAGCCAAAGTGGTAATCCCTAACTCAAAGGCACACTCATGCCAAGATTTGATCTATCAAGAGTAGTGAAGTGTTTGATAGAGCATTTAATTAGAGGAATTAGTGTGAAGATCAAACAGAGATTAATATGAATAGCATATATATGAGATAGTCAAGCATGTTCACTAAAGACCAGTTATCATTCAAGGAAATATGAATAATATGATGACAATATGCAATGTTATATGAATGAAAGCTAGTGATTTCATGATAATCATGTAAAAAGGTAGAAGCATAAGAGGACAATCACCATAACAAATAGTGCTCACCATGAAGGAGCAGATATCAAATCATGATAAGGTTTTATGCGTTTTGAATGATAGTCATAAGAGAGAAGGATTGTTATAGTGCCTAATGGTAGAGGGAAGATCTCAAGGTTTTTGAGTTTTGGGTTTGAATTAATTCTTTTCCAATCATTTCAATTCTAAAAATGAATGTTATGATTGTAGGTAGTATTTTTTTATGATAGTGATTTCACATTGCAAGGATAGTGCAATGTCAAATGACAAATGTGGAAGTATTATTTAGGGGGGTTGATAGTAGTAGTCATGATTAAAAGGATCTAAGAACAATAATCAATACACATTACCAACCAAGAAAATTTCCATTGCAAAAGGTCACACTGAATACCAAATGGTAAATCATAGTCATCATTCTATGGGATAGGGCAGTCATCAAAGGTATTGAGCACCTTTGAAAGAATAAGTAACAGTTCTCTTGTCTATTTTAATAATAAGGGTGACAATGAGAATCATCTGTAGATCTTCAACATGGGAAAGATACTCACAAAATTGGAAATCATTGAAAGGTTACATGCACAAAAGCTTCAAGGATAAAGATGACGAATGCAAAGAAGTAATAAAATCCTTAGAGAAAGAAACTTAGAAGGACAAGAGTAGGGCACAAGAATATAGTTAACAATGGCAGTCAACTAAGGGGAAGTAGTTATGGACTATGCAAAGAGTTAGGGTAGAATTGGTGAGTTTCCTATAAAGAAAATCAGTCAACATAATGATAAAGAGACAATCATGGTGGTAGTCTCCTACGGAAGTGGTTCATCAAACATGAAAAGTATCATGGACAGTGACCTTGATACTAGTGTTTAGGACAATCATAAGTAATCATTAAAATGATAGTTCTTGTCACATGTATAGGCAGATGATGAGTTGTGATTCAAAGGAGAATGATTATATACGTATATAAGAAGGTAGAGATTCAGTGGAAAGCTTGAATATTGGATGCATAGTTGTGAGAGGAGTTTTGTTGAAAGCCAAATGATGAGTTGACAGTGATTTGTAAAGGATATATCTGTGGAAGATGATGGCAATATATGAGAAGAGATAGCAAGGGTTTAGTAGCCAAGAAGGTAGGAACATGAGACTTTGACAAAAGTCAAAGAGATGAAACATGAGATGGAATAAGCCTTGATGAAATCAAAATAGTGTAAAATTTTCTCTTAAGGTTCTCCTACGCCTCCTAGAGTTTATGAATATTTCAAACATCTCTCACGCATTTCCTATAAACTTGTTATTGGAAATTATGACTATTGGGGAAGCGGACAACAAGTGAGGAGATATAGGGGGCAATTGAATCAGTTTGAAATATTTGTAGGCATCTAAGAGTTGAAGGTTCCCACTTTCTTCCTCAACATGAAGGTACAACTAAACCTTAGCTTAGTATTAAAGACCTTTCAGTTGGGCACTCAAGGGAGTTTCTAAATTATTTAGAGCTATGACACATGTCATCTATTCATTGTAACAAGCTACTAGAGGATAGGAAGTTGTTCAAGGCTAAAAATCACGCCTACTTTCATTTTCTTTTCAGTTCTTTCATTTTTTGGCAAAGCATTGTAACTTGTAAAAGGTTCTTTTAGGTCATATTGTGTAATGTAACTCAAAAAATCAATTTTATTGCTCATTTTTGAGCTATGTATTGTAACTCATTAAGGTTCTTTCCAGCAATGAATAAGCATTGTAACTTATTTTTCAGATCTATGCTATTTATAAACATTTTTATCAATGATGACAAGTTATTTTTACCTTCTCAAAGCTACTTCATTGTGCAAAATTTTACAAAATTGTTGATGTGATCTTGTGGTGAGGTTTTTATCCTTGATTTTCATCCTCTTTTTCATTGCCTTTATGCAAAAAATATGTACTTTTGTAGGCCATTACTTGCGTTTAGCCAACTAGGAGTATAATTTAAGTTGGGAGAACATTTTCAACTCCTTGTTTTCCTAGTTATCAAACTTAGTAATGAAATAATTATGCAATAGACATGTGAAATTTTGGGTTGTGTATGTCAAAGTTTAAGTTGTTGATCATGTTATGTTCATTTAAACAAGTGAGGTAAAAATGCATTTGGTGCATCACCTTAGGATCTTAGGTTCTCACTTTGATATCAATTCTTATCTCTTTCCTTTGCAAGTGGTTTAGTTTAGGTGATAGTTCCAAGAGAACCAGATCACTCTAGAGGTTAACTCCCACATTCTGAGCCCACAATCAAGGAAGTTATCCCATGTTTCATCAGTAGGATGAGTTTTTCAACTCAACAAGGGTGTACTATTTTGTGACAATAGGAATTATTATGGAATTATAAAGAGATGGGATCTTGATTAATAACAAGATTAGATTAGAGGATTTTGGTTACTTGATCTTGATTCATTTTAGAGCTATCTTATTTATTCTTTAGATTTTTTTCTTGACATAGATATGATTCTAATAATGGGGTATGAATAAGATACTCTTGGATAGCCTCAATATGTTCATGTGGTGGTGATGAATTTTGAATAGGAATATTTGGAGTACACATGATAGGTGATGAAGGGGATGATAGTATTTAGTCTAGGATTTCTTAATTAGAGATAGGATTTGCATCAAATTATGGATTATATTAGAGTTCATGATTATATATTATCGATATCCCTTGGGAAAAATATTGAAAGGTGTCAATATTGGATGAGTTGTTTGATTGGGATGATGTGAATTGATGTTGCAAAGGTTTCAATGATGAAGGATTGGAAGGAGAGATTGAGGATTCTTGTGGGAAAGATTATTCAAAATGACCTATTATAGATTCAAATGAATTGGATATGTTATGACTAGGACTAATGCAATTATTTTTAAATGATCCATTGCTAGACATAGATGGATGGTTTTGATCATGCTTGGGAAAATTGTCTTGATATTTCCCTAATTCTCACTATGTGAGCTATAAATATTATTGATGTGATTATTTTTAGATGAATTATAGATTCAAATGAATTGGATATGTTATTACTAGGATTAATGCAATTATTTTTAAATGATCCATTGCTAGACATAGATGGATGGTTTTGATCATGCTTGGGAAAATTGTCTTGATATTTCCCTAATTCTTACTATGTGAACTATGGATATTATTGATGTGATTATTTTTAGATGAATTTTCAAGATGATATTCAACATTGATGTCACCTTGGTCAATAAAATTTGAATGATATTTTTCAATTTTATACAATTAGGGGTCTTAATATGTCCTTGGATCCTATGATATTCACATAAGTTTGTGTCTTTCCACAATAAAAGTTTGATTTGGCGCTCATATTTTTTTATTTTTTAAACTATTATTAATCTTGTTTGGACCAACTTTCAAAGTGGTAACACAATAGGTTCTTCCAAAGGAGTATATTTTTGTCATGTGGTATTATTTTGCCTAGATGAACCCCTTTGTAAGTTGGTTTAAACAGTTGATGATATTTGAGCATTATATAGTTCTTGTAGAATTAATATGGGTTGAGAATTTTGGGTCATTTTCACATCAATCACATCATCATTGACTACATTTTTTGGGACCAAAAATGAGACTTTTCATTGGATGAACTTATGTTATCTTTTTTTCTTTATTTATATTTACAAGTCCTTTAGAAATGAGGGATTTCTTGATGGTAATTCCTTTCTCTATGGTTTCATCAAAAATTTTGGAACATTAAACCCATAAGTGGAATCCTATCTCTGAGTTTAAATTTTGTATGAACATTTGGATCAATTTTTTTCTGGTACATTATTTTTTGGTACATAACATGGGCATTTATTGGATAAATTCCTCTATCATTGTAGGAAGGAGGTGAAATTTTCTCCATTATTCTTGAAAGGTTCTAATGCCATATTTGAGATGAGAAAATCATTCCATAACTTGTCCTCATATGATTTGTGGAAAGAGGTGGATAAGACAAGTATCATTGTAAGCCACATCTAAGCAAGCCATAGAATTTTTTTTGATATATTCTCGAGGATCTCCCATTCCCTTATATTTGTCAAAATTTGATATTTTAAAATTTTAAAGGAAGGGTGGCACTGGTATTGTTGTGTCAAAAGATAAGGAAATATGTCCTCCCATATATAACTTCTCTTTGTTGATCTTGGTTGAGTGTTTGAGATTTGTTGTTGAAAGTCATCAATCTATTGAGACAAATCATTTGGATGTGTGAAGGTGAGTATATTGATGGGATTTTATGTGGATATATGATGAGTGGATGAATTATCTTGGGGAAATTTTATTTGCTTATTTTTTATGAAACAAATGCACTATTTTGTGGGGTGTAAGTGTTAATGGATATGTTTGATGTGGTGAGTGAGTTTGATGAAGGGAATCTTTGTTGAGGTGCTATAGAATTTTTGTGGTGGATTGTGTGAGAATATTTTTTGATTAGGTGGGATTATGTTTTAGTTATGAGGTTCTGATACGAGGTTGTACTTTTTTGGGATGATGAATTGATTTTGAGGAATGTAGGAATTCGTGGGCATGTGGGATGTAGGTTCTTGTGAGTTGTAGGATGCATTTGATGAGGTTTGTGGATTATTCATTGAACTGAAAGTGATAGGTTCTTATGAAATTTATGGTGCATGTTAATTATGTAGGAGCATTAGGGGTGAAGAGAAATCTTGCACAACCAAAAATATATTTGTTTTATTTTTCCTTTTCAAATTTTGGCTTCTTGTTGTGTTGTTGGGAATTGTTTTTTTTTTAATTTTTTTTTTGTAGCTCCCAGGAAGAATTTAATGATAGGGAATAAAATATTTGCCATGTTGTTGGGCGCCTAGGGAGTGGATTTGTCGAATGAGTAATTAGATGGAAATTTTTGGAAAAGGTTTAAATTTTCCTAAAAAAGCAATTGAAGAGACCATTTGTATGATTTACCTTGCTCAAAATGGAGGAGGTGGAGGTTTGGTTGCATTTTTTTGAAGGAGAACATTGTTTGGGTCATAACTATAAGACCCAGTCTCAGAAAAAGAGGCATAAATTTTTCATTTCTTAATGAAATTGAAAAATTCAAAATGTTCTAGAAAGACGTCAAGGAGAAGCATAAGACCTAGAAATAATTAAAAAACCTTGGTAATAATGAGGGAGAAGTGATGGACAGAAAGTGACGAGTTTGTGGTGAAACTTTACAAATTTGATTCTTAATATTGTCTGTAGATGATTGTTGTTGCAGATGGAGCTTACATGGGGGATTTAATTGTGATTTTTATTTGACTTGTAGGCTTCCAATATTTCTTGAATTAAAATACTTATGTGTACAAGATTTTGTTTAAATATTTCTTGTGTTAATTTTCTTTGTGAAAGGGGGTTGCAACAATTGACAAACCTCTTTGGTTTCTCAATTGTTGAACTGCTTCAATTGGTATCAGAGTGGGATTATAAATATTTGGAGAGAAAATGGTGCATAGAGGATGGGGTAGAGGAATAAAATTCAACACTTATGAAATTTATAAGGGGAATCTTAGCAAGGTTGGAGGCCTTAGAAACTTCTCAAAGAAGAGGGATTCTTGTTGAAGAAATTAGTGAGGATGAGGAAGAAGTTATAGAGGTTGAAGAAGTGTAGGGAGGAGATGCACATGAAGATAGATTCTTACAAGTGTTGGCTAAGCTTCCAATTAAACCAAGGATGCACCCATCAAGTTACAATGGAAGTATGAATCCAAAAGAGCTTATTGATTGGATTGCAGAAATGGATAAATATTTTAATTTCGAAGTCATTGAAGAAAAGAAGAAGGTGAAATATGTTGGCATAAGGTTGAAGGGACATGCATCCCTATGGTGGGATCAAGTGCAGATTGAAAGATGGAGGAAAGGAAAAGAGAAGATAAAATCATGGGAGAAGATGGTTGCAAAAATGAAAGAAAAATTCTTTCCTATGGATTATCACATTTATTTTATTAAAAAGTTGCAAAACCTTAAACAAAAGTATTTGACTGTCATAGAATACACAGACAAGTTTTATTGATTGAGTATATGTGCTAGACATGTAAAGGATGATGAGGAGTAGGTATCAAGGTATGTAAATGGCTTAAGGATTAACATTCAAGATGAGCTCAACATGGTCTTGATAAGGATAGTGCAAGAAGCCTACTAGTATGCACTAAAAGCAAATGATAAGTTAGCAAGAAGACAACAAGGAAGATTTAGAGGAAAAGGAAAACATCCATGATGTAGGGGACAAGAAAATAGTGGAAGAGGGAAAATATTAAAGGAAGAGGAAACAAGATGGTCACAAAAAATTCATGGGACAAATGTAAGAGGAAGAGGTGAAAGTTTTAGAGGGAGAGGAGAATAGGTAGAGGAAAGGGATTGTTTGGAGTATGCTTTAATTGTGGGGAAATGGGTCACCATGCCTTTGAGTGCCCTCAATTACAAGAGGTTGGAAAGACAACCACTAGAAGAGAATACACTACATAATCTGAAAATGAGATAGAGCCAGTCGACCCTGAAGATGGAGAATTTCTCATGCTGAAAAGAGTTCTCTTAAAACTAGAGAAGGAGCTTCCAGAACTAGTGCAGAGGAGGAGCTTGTTTAAAATGGTTTGTATGTCTCAAAGAAAATTTTGGGCCATAATAGTGGATAGCAAAAGAATATCTAATTTAGTGTCCCAAAAGATGGTGGAGAAAATGAAGTTAGAATGGATGAAGCACCCAAATCCTTACCGGGTCACTTGGTTACAAAAAGGACATCATTTTTTTGCGAGTGAGCAATGCCCAGTAAATTTTCAAATTGGTAACTATAAGGATGAAATATTATGTGATGTGATGCCAATGGATGCATGCCACATCCTATTGGGAAGGCCATGGCAATATGATCACAAGGAAATTCATGATGGTGAATCTAACACATATGCAATCACAAAGGATAAGAAAAGCATATTATGAACCTATTGAAAGAGAAGCAAAATGAAGTGGACAGCGATACCAAGTTATGCATGATCACTGGTAAACAATTTTTAAAGGAGTTAAAAGAATAACTATGCTATTCTTTAGTTTCTAAGCCACAAGAGGTTGGGACAACAAATGAAGAACAATAAATTCATGAGGAAATCAAGAGGATATTACAAGAATATGAAGATATTTTGATGAAGGATCTTCTAGATGGACTCCCACCAATTAGAAGTGTAAATCATTACATGGATTTGATACCAGGGGAAAGATTACCAAACAAGGTAACATGTAGAATGAGCCGAAAATAAAATGAAGACATAAATAAACAAGTTTAGGGATTGTTGGATAAAGGCTTGATAAGAGAAAGTTTGAGCCTATGTGTAGTATTGACATTTTTTGCACCTAAGAAGGATAGAGAATGGAATGTGTTCACAAATTCAATGACTATTCATAATATAACAATCAAATATATGTTCACGTTGCCTCATATGGATGATTTGATGGATTTCTTAAATGGAGCAAAATATTTCACCAAAATTGTTTTGAAAAGTTGATACCACCAAATAAGGATTAGAGAAGGAGATGAGTGGAAAACCACATTTAAAACAAAGGAGGGGTAATATGAGTGGTTGGTTATTAAATTTGGACTCAAAAATTCCCCAAGCACATTCATGATATTGATGAATGAAGTGCTCAAACAATTCCTTGGTAAGTTTGTGATTATTTATTTAAATGACATCTTGGTTTTTAACAAAGAAAGTGATGAACATCTAGAGTATGTAAGGGTTGTTTTACAAAAAGTTAAGAGAGGAAAATTTTCTAGTCAACCTTAAGAAATGTGTGTTTATGAAGGAGGATTTGGTGTATTTTGGGTTTGTAATCTCAAAGGAAGGCTTAAGGATGGATCCACAAAAGGTTAAGATAATCGTAGAATGGCCATCACCTAAGAGCATGTTTGAGGCAAGGCATTTTCATGGTTTGGAAAGTTTTTATAGGAAATTTATTAGAAATTTCAGTAGCATTTATGCACCAATCACATAAACAATGAAGGGATAAAGAAAGGACTTCAAATGGATAGTTGTAGTAGGAAAAGTTTTAAGATTTTAAAGACAAAGGTGACTAAACAACCCATATTAGTATTGTCGAATTTTACCAAAGTATTTCAAGTTGATTGCGATGCAAGTGAGGCAGCGATAGGAGGAGTTCTCAGTAAAGAAGGAAGGACCATATCTTACTTCATAAAAAAACTAAATGAAGCCAAGCAAAAATATTCAATGTATGATCAAGAATTTTACTCTATTGTGCAGTCCCTCAAGAAGTGGAGATACTATTTGTTACCAAAGGAGTTTGTCCTCTACATAGACCATAAAGCCTTACAATTCATTAAAAACCAAGGTAAGCTAAATCAAAAGCATATGAAGTGGGTGGGATTCTTGCAAATTTATTATTTTATTCTTAAACATAGAAGTGGTAAGTCAAATTGGGTAGTAAATGATTTGATTAGTAGGTATTTGTAGCTAAATAAAATGCAAATGAATGTTATGGGTTTTGATTTGATGAAAGAGTTGTATGGAAAGGATCTTGATTTTAGTGAGGCATGGGTACCTTGTAAGTCTCCAATAGAGAGTGATAGAACCAAGTGGTTGGAATGTTTCATTCAAGAGAGGTTTTTGTTCAAGGGGCAAAGATTGTGCATACCAAGGAGATCAATGAGGGATAACTTGATTCAGGAAAAAAATAGTGGAGGACTTGGTGGAAATTTTGGAGTGGATAAAAATTTGGGTAGCTGATTGAAAATTGCTATTGGCCAAGTATTGGTAGGGATGTGAATAATATGGTTCAAAGATGCTCAATATATCAACATGCCAAAGGAACTAGCCAAAACACAGGGTTATATCAGCCTTTGCCAATTCCAGATAAGCCATGGGAGGAAGTGAGTATGGATTTAGTTCTTGGGCTACCAAGAACCCAAAAAAGTAATGATTCTATTTTTTTTGTGGTTGATAGATTTTCAAATATGTCTCAATTTATTCCTTGCAGGAATTCAAGTGATGTTTTACATGTTGCCAATTTACTTTTCAAAGAGGTTGTAAGGTTGCATGGTTTTCCAAGAAGCATTGTTTCAGATAGGGATACTAAATTTTTTAGTCATTTTTGGAGAACATTACGGAAGAAGTTGGGCACACATTTAACTTATAGCTCAGCCTATCACCTCCAAATAGATAACCAAATGAAGGAGGTAAATAGAAGTCTTGGAAATTTGTTAAGATGCTTGATATATAGGAGACCAAAACATTGGGATATGGTGCTTGCACAAGCTGAATTTTCCTACAATAATTCCATGAATAGAAGCATGGGTAGGATTCCATTTCAAATTGTCTATGGTTATAGTCCCAAAGGTGTTCATGAGTTAAGAGATAGTGCAGATTTTGGAAAGAAAAGTGCAGCATCAAAGGATTTGTTTATTATCTACATGGGTTGTATAAGGAGGTCAAGGAGAGGTTGGATTCCAATACAAGAAAGTACAAGGCTCATGCTGATTTGAAAAGAAGAGAACAATAATTTGAAGTGGTAGAGTTTATTTTAACACACCTATGAAAGGAAATATTTCCCCAAGGAACTTATAACAAGTTGAAAAACAAGAAGATTGGACCATGCAAGATACTCAAAAAAAATTCAGCTAATGCATATGAGATAGAATTGCTTCCAGGAGTGGATATTTCACCCATCTTTAATGTTGCTAATCTTTATCATTTTATTGGTGATGAAACACATGAGGAGAAGACTGATTTTTTAGATTTATAGAGTTAGGAGCAGAAACTTCCTACAAAAGAATGTGAAGAGGTAGAGGAAGTTATTGACTCAAGAATAGTGAGGAGGACAAGAGGCAAGTAATACAAGAAGTACTTGGTCAAATGGAAGGGAAAGAAGATGGAAGAGGAAACATGGGTGGGTGCTCCTGAGCTTCTTAAGCTTGGTATAACAAATCCTTTTGAATGTTCATGAGTCTACACTCATGAAACATTCTTTCTTAACCCAAGTGTTTGATGCATGAGCATTAGGGGTGAAGAGAAATATCGCACAACCAAAACTATATTTGTTTTATTTTTCCTTTTCAATTTTTTGGCTTGTTGTTGTGTTGCTGGTAATTTAATTTTTTTTTTTTTTTTTGTAACTCCCAAGAAGAATTAAATGATAGGGAATAAAATATTTTCCATGTTGTTGGGCACCTGGGAAGTGGAGTTCTCAAATGAGGAATTGGATGGAAATTTTTGGCAAAGGTTTGAATTTTCTTAGAAAAGGCATTGAAGAGGCCATTTGCATGATTTACCATGCCCAAAATGGAGGAGGTGGAGGTTTGATTGCATTTTTTGAAGGAGAATATTTTTTGGGTCACAATTGTAAGACCCAATCTTAGAAAAAGAGGCATAAATTTCTCATTTCTTAAAGAAATTGAGAAATTCAAATTGTTCTAGAAATTTGGGAAGGAGGAGCATAAAACCCAAAATTGTTTGAACCTTAGTGATAACTAGGGAGCAGTGATGGATAGAAAGTGAAGGGTTTGTGGTGAAACTTTGCAAATTTGATTCTTAATCTTGCCTGTAGAGGATTGTTGTTACAGATGGAGCTTACATGGAGGATTTAATTGTGATTTTTAGTTGACTTTTAGACTTCCAATATTTCTTGAATGCAAATAAATACTCTTGTGTAGAATATATTTTTTAAATATTTCTTATGTTAATTTTATTTGTGAAAGGGGGTTGCACCAATTAACAAACCTCTTTGACTTCTTAATTGTTGAACTGCATCAGTTAAGTTTCTTATGGATTAACCATGGGATAGAAGTGATAGTGTTGTTGTGTGAAGTGTTTCATTGGTAATAATGGATTAGTGATTTGTAAAGTGTATGGTGGAAGTTGAGTGTTTATGGGAGGTATGGATACTTGAGTTGAGTTTGTAGGTATGAGTGATTGTGGGATGGTGATGGAATTTTTTGGGAGATAGTATTGAAATATTGTGTGAAATGGTTGGTTTTTATGGAATATAAGTGTTGTTAGGTTGTTACATGAAGACCAAAAATAGTGTTGTTACTTGTTACCCCCAAGGTCTTTGATGAGGTGGTATTGGTGATTTCTTGGATGAGTGTGGTATCAAATATGGATGGTAAATTGGTTCCTTGTTGTGCTAATGCTAGGAAATATTAATCATGATTTGTTGCAATAGGGGAATTCATAATTTTTAGGGTCCTAGCATCTTGTTGTGTTTTTCACCAATTCTTCAAGTGTTAAGTCTCTAACTTCCTCACTTACATTGGATTGAGTCTTAACACTAGGTGGTGGTGGGGTTTCAAACCCTCTTGACATGAATAATTGTGAGGAATCTCCTTGTGTTTTTGGAAAGGATCTATGTTTGTGCTAAACACCTTAGGGAATTATATATAAATTGCATCATTTTATTATATAGATTGCATCATTCAACGATATATTTAGATCTACATATATCGTTGAATTTTTGAGTCCTTTTGAATTTAAGGAGATAAATATGTGTTGAATGAACAAGATAATTGAGAGGGGGGTAAATCAGTTGTACCTTAAAATTTCAAAACCGTCACAAAAATTTATATCTACATTAATCCAATTAACCCTTAATCTATTAAAGTGATCTATCATGAAATAAAATAATAGAAACAAAACCAAATCAACATAATACATAAAGGAACACTAGATTTACGTGGAAAACCCAAGATGCAAAAACCCACAGTGAGGATTAACTCACAATATAAAGTAATATCAACATCGAAAATAATAGAGCTCACTATCAGAGGGATCACTACCCAAAAAAATGAAAGGCTCACTATCAAAGGCTCACTGCTAGAAAAGAAGAGAAGATAGAGAAGAATGTTACAATGAGAAATCTATCTCAAAGAAATAGAAAAATCCACCACAACATCATCAACACCTTCACAATCTTTCTGAAGAATCGTAGACACCTTCTATTCACTACATTTAGTAATCTAACTCATGAAAGCTCACACTGCACTTCTCAAATTTGCACCCTACAACCCTACAATTCACATCACTCACATCATACTCATATATCTTATCATCCCTCAACAACTCAACACTTTTTTATATCATCTTCAACCTTGAAAACATTCTCCAAGATCAATTATGCACATCAACCATGAACATTCACATTAGGTCAGCACCAAAACATTCCCATGGTGGAAAGGAATGAAGGTAGACCACAACACACCTTAGCTAGGACCTAAATCCACTCATATATGCCACACCAGACTTCCAAAAAAACCAAAGCAACTTCGCAAGAAGTGTAAACACCATTAACACTTAAGTACATAATTCCTAAAATCCAAAGATGACTCACAAAAACCACATAAAACTCGAATACAATCTAGAATATTCCACAAACAACCTAAAATTCAACAAGTTCCTTTGCAAAAAAATCACTTGAATAATGTACACACCTAGTACACTCAAATAAATTTTACATACACTATAACTGACAAAACCTACTTCTAAAGCACCAAACCACAAAAAAAATCATCTAAAGAAAGATACACACACTATTAGCACTCTTCCAAATCCACAAGACTTAAAACCACTCTACAGAGAAATACAGAGCAAGAGCATTTATCCCAGACACCTTTGCAATATACAATTTACACACTAGTAAACACACATTCCTCTGTGCACCGTTCTAACCCACCAAATTTTGAATGCAACACCTTTGAACACCTCTGATCAACATATCCAAACTACACAAGAAAATCCTCAACTTAGAAGAATTGTGGAGCCAAACCAGAACACTACTTTTCAACATAAAACACACTAGAACACACTGTTTAATGTTTTTATTTAATTTTCTAAAAATAACTTGGAAACTAAGCACCAGAAACATATCATCAACATCTTCAGTACTTCCTCATTACCATCAAGCCAACTGCAACATATAAAATCAACCATACATCCATAAATAGAAGCTTAACAAAGCAACACTATAGGTTGACACCAGTAGCTTACTAATGACAACATAATGCAACTAATCTAAGAATCATCAAAGACAACAAAAACTCAATACCAAATGCACATCCTTGCAACAAACTCCTTCTCATATAGTTGACACCAATGACAAAACAAAGGATTTTTTGCATCAATGACAACACCAAATGAATATACTTGCAAAAATCTCCCCCTTTGTCATTGATGGAAACACATGATGTGAAAAACCATCAACAAAAAACACAACTCCTCTGATCATCAATACTATGCTTCATACCAAAACTCATTATCTTTTTTTCTTTACTTTCTCCCACTTAAATCATACTCTCCTTTTCCATATTACTCTCCTTTAGCTTCTTTCATTATTTTCTCAATTACACTCTCAACCAAAAATAACATTCCTTTCTCTCCCCCTTTGATATTAATGGAAAGGTAAAAATTATTTGCATCATTAATTCTCCCCCTTTGACATTAATCATATTGTTTGCAATTGTTCTACAAATTTCTTTCCTTTACTTCTATGCATACTCCCCCTTAGGAGCACACACCAAACTGCATCAATCAACAACCACTACACAATGACCACTCATTCATCCTGACTACAAAAATAAAAAATGCCACTACCTACTCCCCCTAACTACTCCCCCTAAGAGGTAGCTGCTACCAATATTTCACTACAGCTCAAATGGTGGAGCTGATTTAAATCTTGTTATATTTAAAAGTGAAATGTAGTTATTTCTGAGTATGCTTGAGTGTTGTTTTGCACTTCGTTTTAGTTCATTAAGTGACAATTATGCTTCGAAAAGAGGAATCATAGTTTCAAAAGTTGCTTTTCAATTCTTTACAATAAAATGAAGTACAAGATTGAGCGTTAAACAATAAAGCTTTTCAAATGTTTTCATTTATTTCACAAAGTGATTCATATTTACAACATTTCATTTGATTGCGAGAATACAAATGCTAGTACAGATTTGCATTGAGATGCATTTTTTTCCTTTTCCAAATGAAATCAAATATCCACACAAGTCATGGATGTAACTGTGATAGTGCATCATAGGCATCACACTATGCTATGGAGGATGCATAAAGGAAAAATCAAATAAGTACAAACATAATCATCATTTCCTAATTGGTTGATGATCGACGCGGAAGTGGTGCACCATTTGTCTTCTTCAAGCTCCGTTGACCTGTAGGAAAGAAGAGAGGGATATCAAAGGCTCCGACTATGAATATACCTACATGAACCATCAACGATAATGTAGTATGCTACTAATCATGCATTGAAACAATCAAGGAAAGTGCAGAGACATGAGCTGAAGGAGAAACATCAACATGATCATGATATTTTTTTTATGCTAACACTGTTTGTTTCCTTGTGAAGCTATAGGAAAATCCATGTAGTTGTTTATCTTCGAAGACCAAGCATGTGGGAAAAAAAGGCTCCCACAAGGGTCCGACATGTTGCCCTTATATGTTACAAGAGGGTCGGGATAGTAATTGCAATCATCATAGTCATCAAGAAAGGAAGTGCAACTGAGAGGGTAAAGAAAAGTTATCCATCAAGCCATTAAATGAACTGTGCATTCATAACAATCATTTAAATGCTTTATGAAAGCTATAGGTGAACAGTGGGTTTAATCCGCTCAATCAGATCAACATATAGAAGTGAAAATTGCAAATGAATGGTAATTAGACAACTTGTTTTAGTAAAATTTATCAATCTATCATGCTTTCGAGCTTCTGTTTCGAATACCTTTTTGTTGTTCTTTAAGACTGTTCGCTTTGTAGTGTTGTTTCATATTTTATGTTTTGGAACAATAGTGTCCTATCTTTTAACAATGATAGTGAACATTGCAAGTTATGGGGGTTATTTCAAGAACAAGTAAATTCATGAAGAGTTTGTTGCCAAAATAAATAGATGCACTAATTCATGAAATATCAGGTGAACAAATGCATCGTACAGGTGAGAAGTCTATTGCAGATTAAAATACATGAGTTTTCAGAAAATGCAGTTTTCTCATTACTTTCAGCATAATTCTTTTGGCTTTCCAATCAAAAATATAGTTTTTCACCAAATACAATTTACCCACATGGGTATTTTAATGGAGCAGCAGGATAAGGGTTTTGTCTCAATCAAGGATCACCCATTTGAGGATTTTCAACAGTAAGGCAAAGGAATGCATTTTTCTTCACAAATAACAAATACCCACATACAGATTTTTTACATCAAATGCAGATTTTATTCATATAAGGAAGTACCCATATGAGGGTTTACATCAAAATGAAAATTTACCATCTTTTTCAATTACCCATATGGGTTTTTAAAATAAAGCAAAACAGTGTAGTTTCCGGAATACCCATATGGGGTTTCTACAATTTTTCAACTGGAAATGCCTGATAATGCATGGGTCGAGCCCAGTGTGATTTTCATTTACTTTTCAGAAAAGAATGAGGAGAGCCTTTCGAGTTTTTGCATAGAGGAACAAAGTCAATCAAAAATTGCATAGAGTGCGAGTTTCTTCATAAAAAAATCCATTAGTCAACTATGATATGTTGCGGCCTGTTAAGGAGATAATGCACAAAATTTTCACAACAAATAAGCTTCAACACAAGAACTCATGGCGCGGCCACTCAATGGGCCTGTATTTGTCTAGGAAATAACAACCATTTGTAGAAGTTGAAGTTCATGAGCTTTAATGGAGAGGTAAAATACAGAGAAGGAGTTTTGAAACGAAGAACTCACCCTTATGTTTGTTGTTCAAGAAACTTACAGGCCACGCCCAGCTCGTTTGGAGCTCACAATGCTTGGGTCGAGCCCTCTCATGGCGCCCAGGGTGGAGATAGAAAATCACAGTGGAAAGATGCAAAGGAAATCAGGTCAACTATGAATAGAAGTCGCGGCCTTATTGCCTGTCATTTGTTTTCAAAAAATGAGAAGAGCTATCAAAAAACCATGAGGTCAGACTTACCATTGCTTGGAAGCCGAAACTAGTCAGGGTGGAGAAAAGTCAACCAGAATGGAGGAGAGTTTGAAGTTTCCAAAGCCTTCACAAGCTAGGGTCGAGCATAGGCATGGTGGTACATTACCTCTCAGCAGAACATTCTTTCAAAATGTCAAATGCAAAATGAAGTGCTTTTAGGGTTTCACCTTGGTTTTGTCATGCTTGCCCTAATCCGAATTTAGGGTATTTTGCCTTTTATGTGGCCAAAATCTCATTCATGGTTTAGGTCGACCATTTGACTAGGAGTGTTTTCCTAAGTCTTTATGTTATTTGATAAAGTATTTCATGCCTTAGACATCTTTGATTAATTTTTAGAAATTAATTAAACTATTTTGCCTTAGGCATATAAATCAAATGTAATTCATGAAGGGTCATTAGGTCAATATGCCTTAGGATTAAGAATAGACCTAGGGTTTATTTTGTTTTTTTAATTATTTTGGAGAAAACAATGAAAATATGTAAGGAGGAATTTGTATAATTTTATGATTTTTTATAGAAAAATCAAAGCTTGTAAAGGAGATATAAGGTGTTATATGCAGAATTTTTTTAAAAATCTTTAATTATAAAATGGAATAATAGAAAAACTGCATCATGTAAAGCAGAAACAAAGAAATGCTTTATAAATTGCTTTGTTTTCTTGCTATTTTTAGCAGTTAATCGTTGACTTTTTGCTTGGTCGGATTGGAGTTTTCAGTTGGAGAGATAAGGTGTTTTTCTTGCTTTAAAAGCATTTTTTTTCTTTTTTTAGAAGCCTGACAGTTGATGCAAGCAAAAAGTGTGACTTTCCACTTTTAAGCTGACTTGTTGCAATAGTTTTTGGGACCTTTTCCTTGAGATTTTTTCAATAGCTCGGATTAGGGTTTGAAACATATATCTTTGGAGGAAACTTAGGGTTTTCTAGTTCAGTCTATTTCTGCTCTTACACATTTTTGAGCTGAAACTATTTTGTACTCAATCGGATTATTTTTGGCATACTCCTACAGTGAATAAAAAAATAGCATTCCTACCTATCATTTTGTGTCCATTTACAGTTCAGTTGATGTTATTCTTGTGATTTTCATTTTAAGAAATACTTATTATGTCCTAGGTTGTAGTTTGATGTAAAAAAGTGCAAAAATACAGGTTGCATGTTGTGTTTTGAATAGACCTTCATGCAAAGTACTTATGTAAGAAATTTTTCTTGAGAGGTTGTGAATTTTTGTTGGTTTTTTGAGCACTGTTTGTGAGGAAAATCCATAATAGTTAGTATTTCATCATCCAATATTAAAAAGTATTTCAAAATCATAATTTTTAAGTTTTTATTTTCTCTTTATCCTTTTCCCAAGAAGATTTTAGAATAAGATCATTATACGGAGAGCCAACACACTTTGGAGATTCTCTTTCTTTATAGACCACCCACGTCTAGAAAGAGTTTCAATGTTGCAACAAATAGTCTGATTTTTGCAAATCTAACGGGGTGCATATCAGATTGCTAACAGTAGCTACCAACATTATTCTAGACCAAATAATGAATCTTGAGATCCACTGAACTGATGCATCTCCTTATGCATCTAGTTCAAAGGAGGGGTAATAACCCCCAACTTCTCCTAAAGATACTCAAAATTATCCTTAGTAATTGCCTTAATAAATATGCCAACAATCTGATCCTTTGTAGGAACATATTCAAGATTCACTTCATTTTCTACAACCTTCTCTCTCAAAAAGTGATACCAAATTGAGATATGATTTATCTTTGAATGCATTACTAGATTCTTGTAAATATAGATAGCACTTGTATTATCATAGAAGATAGAAACTGGTTCATCATATACCACTTTGATATCCTTTAATGTTTTCCTCATCCACTAAACTTGTGTGCAACAAGATGTTGTTGCAATATATTTTTCCTTTGCAGTAGATAAAGACACTAAATATTGTTTCTTACTTAGCCATGACACCAATCTACATCCAAGAAAGAATGAACCACCTCTTGTACTTTTTTTTTCATCCACACAACCAACCCAATATGAATTTGTGTAAGATTTCATAGTAAATTTAGTATCCTTTGGATTCCACAATCCATGATCCATATTGCCCTTCAAGTACTTGTATATCCTTTTCACTATTACAACATGTGACTCTCTAGGATCTTCTTGAAATCTAACCACAAGAAAAAGTACACGCATGATATCTAGTCTAGTAGTAGTTAGATATAATAGTCCTCCAATCATTGATCTATACTTTCTCTTATCAACCTTAGGAGATTCATCATTCTTACTCAGCTTGCAACCAGTAACCATAGGGGTACATACTAGTTTAGAATCTTCCATTCCAAACTTCTTCAATATTTCCTTAGCATACTTTGATTATGAAATGAAAATACCTTTATCTGTCTGATTGATTTGTAACCCAAGGAATAAATTCATCTCCCCAAACATTGACATCTCAAATTCTTTCTGCATCTCTTCTGCAAACTTCTTACACATAGCTTCATTTCCTCCAAAAATTATGTCATCAACATATACAACCACAATCAATATTTGATCTTTCCAAATTTGAAGTACATATTAGTGTAGTCACCCTAAATATGACATCATTTCCTCTTAAGTAATTAAATAGAATTATTTAATTAATTTATCCATTTATCCCCTTTTAATTAATTAAATACATTTATTTAATTAATTAATTCATTTTCCTCTTATAATTAATTAAATGTTTTATTTATTTGATTATATCATTCTCTGAACTATTGTTCTTCTGACCAATTAAATAATTCTTATTATTTAATTGATCCCACTAAATCCCCTATTCTTCAAATCCCATTTGTGTTAATTAATCCTTGATTAATTAACCCACTAACCTTCATTATCCCATTCTCTGACTATTAACTCCACCCAAGTTAATAAACCCATGGTTTATAAACTCCACCTGCCTCATTAGGGTAATTAACCATTGATTAACTATCTTAATTCCCATCATTACCATTATTTCCTAATTTAAAATTCATTCTCAACCCCCTTGATGAGAGTTAAATGTCTCCCTATTTTTACCTTTTTATTTACCCTTTAACCTTTCATTCCTATAGAATTCTTTGTTCCTGTCACTATTTGTTAATGAAGTAGGGATATTTAGTAAAATGAAAAGAAAGGATAAAAACTTGAGGATATATCAAAACATTTAATTATTTACTAATTATCTTCATGATTATGATAAACAAGGGATAATTAGGTGGATGGTGAATGGAAGGAAGAGGATCATTGGTGGAATGAAGACAACGCTATTTTTGAGTCATATGCCGCTTTGGATTAAGTTTGGTCTAAGTTTTTAGTTTGTTTTGGAATGATGTTAAAGGTTGTCATCTATTTCTAAGTAGATTTTAGGGTTGTTGGCCATATGCCACAACAACCTAAACAATCATATGCTTTTTAATTAGTATTAGTTATAAAATCAACAACATATAATCTCTATAAATATGTATTCCAAGACTTGAATTGATAATCGATAATTGTGTGAGGAGGAAAATCATTGATGTAAGGCAAGACAATATGCAATCAACTAAGATTCTATCTAATTCAAAACACTAAATCTGAGATCTTATTCCATCACTCATGAAATAAAAAATCTAAGCTATTGAAATTACATAATGAAATCCTAAGATTAACACAATGAATTCAAAGAAAAGGAGAGATTACCATCCCATGTCAGAGTGTGTTCACATGAGGTTGGGTTGTTCATATCATTGTGAAGCCTTCGTAGTTTGTGTGCAAATATTTGATGAATGATGTGTGTTGGTTGATCAAAGTAAGGTTGAAGCTCTATCAATGGTGATCTTGACATTACTTCATTGCATGAGGTATGTTGATACTTCAATCCTTTTTTTGTGAGGAAAGAGGTTTGTTATATAGAAAATGATATTCAAAATGGGCGATTAGGATTGTGTTGGAGAATATCCAGATCAATGGCCAAAATGTGTTGAGAGGATTTTAGACATGAGAATATTGTGCAAAGTTGATTGCACAATTTTTGTGATTGAGGAATAGATTGGATAGTCAGGGATTAGATTGATCAGTCAGGATTTAGATTGATCAATCAGGATTTTAGATTGCTTAGTTAGGAAATTAGATTGCTTAGTTATCAAATTAGATTGATTAGTTAGAAAATTAGATTGATTAATTAAGAAATTGATGGCTTAGTTAGCAAATTAGATTGCTTAGTTATAAAATTAGATTCTTAGCTAGCAAATTAGATTGCTTAGTTAGAAAATTAGATTGCTTAGTTAGCAAATTAGATTGCTTAGTGAGTAAATTAGATTGCTTAGTTAGCAAGTTAGATTTATTAGTTAGAAAATTAGATTGCTTATTTAGAAAACTAAATTGCTTAGTTAGCAAATTGGATTGATTAGTCAGAAATCGTAATTTTCTCAATCAGAAAGTGGGTGAGGAAAATTGATTAATTGATTTAATTGATTAATTCCTTTTTGGAGTTGGACGTGCAAATCAAGTTTGACTTTTGAAAACAAAGTTGTATTAGTTTGATTTGATTTTTGATAAATGATTTGAATAGTTTGATTTCATTATTCAAATTTTGGAGGGAAAGTGTTGTAATTAAATTATTATGATTTAATAATTCAATTAACTTAGAGGAATAAGGTGATTTAGCAACATAATTAAATACTTGGTGTTATTTAATCAATTAGGATGAAATAAAGTGAGATTAGGACTTCATTAAATAAATGTAATTTATTTAATTGGTCAAAATGATGAAACATGAATTAATCAGATAATGTTGTTTTATTTAATTAATAGTAGAATTAGGGTTTTTAGGACTTTATTAAATAAATGAAATTTATTTAATTTGTCAGAAATGATGAAAAAGAGAACTAATTAAATAATGTTGTATTATTCAATTAATAGAGGAATTTATAGTTTCTTGATGCTATTTTGATATTGTGTGATGTTTTCAAGATGTTCTTGGATGTTGCAGGATGATTCCAAGATGTTTTAGGATGTTGCGGGATAATTCTGAGATGTTGCGAGACATTGCGAGATGATTGTGAGGTGTTGTAGAATTATTTTGAGATATTGTGGGACATTTTAGGATGATTTTGAGATTTTGTGAGATATTGTGGGATGATTCCAAGATGTTTTGGGATGTTTCGATATGATTCTAAGATTTTTTGAGATGTTTCAAGATAGTTCTAAGATGTTCTGTGATGATTCTAAAATGTTGTGGGATGATTCTAAGGTATTTTGAGATGTTTCGGGATGATTCTGAGATGTTGCGGGATGTTGTGGGATGATTTTTGGTGATGTTCGATGTTGTTCGATGTTGTTTAGGGTGTGTGATAGGTGTTAGGTCAATTTTACATGTCTACATTTTTCCCTTGTTTGATACAAAGTATTGGTTGCTTTGTTTCAAAGTTTCTATTTTTAAGATCAAGTTTTTGAAAAAAAGTAATTATGCCCCACTGTGCCTCAGCATTTAACAGAATGATAGTAGGACTCTATGTTGCCCCCTCAAGAGGTTGACTGAAAAATTCAATTTTTGAGGTCAATCTCTTGACACTATTGTATTTTAGTTTTGATGTACTTAGGATGAAATATTAGATCAATAGGTTCTTCGTTGCATGTTTGATGTTCCTGGGAGCTTCTAATTGTGAAAGTAGGAAGGTTCCCTAGGTGAAAATTAGGGTTTTCTAGGTGAAATTAGGGTTTCTTGAGGTTCAATATAGGTAATAAGTCCTCTAGTTATCTCATTTTTGCTTTGATCTTTATGCTAATTCTTGTCTCTAGATTTCCCATTTTGTCAGTTGTTGAGGATCAATGTCGAGATTTTAGGGAGACCTATATTGTTCAAACCTTGTTCGAGAGTTCAGATGGCTGTCAAGCATCGGTGGCCTGGTATGTACCTTTTCACTCCATGTTTTCATTTGGCTATGTTCTTGTTATGTGTGTACAAAGTTTCTTGAGTCAATAGCAAAGTTTTGGTGGTTTATGAGCATCTACATCATTTTCCTTGTATTTTCTAGGTGAGAACCTTTCCTTTGACCTTTAAACCCTTGCCCTTGATTGAAAACCTTTCTCTTGACTTAAACCCTCACTTTTTATTCATGCACTTGACCTAAAACCTCGTCGTTTCCTGAAATCCTTACATTTGATTGTTGTTTTTCCTTAAAAAATTCCCTTGACCAAGAACCTCGCCCTTGACTGAAAACCTCACACTTTTTTTCTCACCCTTGACCTAAAACCTTGCACTTGCCTAAAAACCTCACTTTTTCTTATTGTTTTATGAGCATCTACTCTAAACCTTTACATTTGACTTTTTCTCTTGCATTTTCTTTTAGCATTTTCTCTAAACCCTGGCATTAGTTTGTTTGTCATCCTAAATGTCATTTTTCATCATGTTTTTTGTCATTTTCTATGGATTTACATGTTTAGAATGAAATCCTAACATCATGGTTTAAAATAATTGCAGGTGGGCCTCAAATCACTATAGTCGAGGGAGAGACATCCTTGACACCTATTTGATCTCATTGCTCATTTTTTTTTATGATGGAGCGAGATTTTATTGATGTCATTGGACTACATTATATTTTCTACATGCCTCTTATCATGACTCACATAGCTATGATGACCGCACTCATGGAGCGGTGGCATTTCGAGACTTCCTCGTTTCATTTTCCTAGAGGAGAGGCGATTTTTACCCTCGAGGATGTGTGGAGGATACCTCACCTTCCCATTCATGGTGAGCTTGTTAATTATCACGTTCGATGTGGTACCCATGCCATGAAGCATGTGCTAGATGTTAGACACTTGGAGGTGCATCAATCAGAGATTGATCTGTCCATGTTTTTTGGTAGTGCAGATACTATTTCTCTTATCCTATGTGGTTTGATTTCAAGACTAGTTGTTCCTGATAGGAGAGGTCGATAGTTTCCTATGGGTTGGGGTGTATGTATTGAGATTATTCTTGAGCATGGGATGAGGATGACTGGGATGTGTGTCTCATTGCTCATCTTTATAGAGATATGCATGAGGTTTTGTATTGGGGTGGGAAATATATTTTCGTAGGTGTTTCACTTTTGCATGTTTGGGTGTGGGAGCACATTACACTTTCTCAACCAGACGGGATACATAATAGTTCTCCTAATGATTTGTACTCTTATCATTTATGGAGAGTTCATCCACTACACCTTGCTCAGGGATCTTCCTTATTGGCGTCATGTTTTCAGGGATCTTCCTTTTTGTGTGGAGACCTTATATGGGTTGTGAGGCTTGGCCGGAGGATTTAGATCATCTTGTTTATTTCCAATAGACCTGTTGGTAGATTGGTCATTCTTATTCTGTGATAGAGTGTTACTTACTAGACCGAGTATGTCATCAGTTCAGAGAGAGACAGGGGTGGGTCCCTAATGCTTATGAGGCTCGGTTCGATCAGACCACTCATGAGGTCCATGTATGGGGTCTCCAGGAATATATAGATACTATTGTTGCTAAGTTTAGAGCACTTGCTCTAGTTGGTTGGGCTTGGACGGTTGGTTTAGTAGATCTAGGTACTAATCTTGACTATGATGAGTGGTGGGCACAATGTAGGCCATTGAGGTTCACTGATCTTGGGGATGATCCCACTTTGGGTAGAGCAGATATTATAGGTCATTACAATGAGTGACAATATATTGAGTTTCTTATAGTGTAGTTGGAGAGGGCCAGACGTGATGGGGAATAGGGTGGTTAGGCATAGGGTCATTGAGAGGTTTTGGGTCCCTGTCCACTAGCTAGGGATGGAGATATACTATTATCTCAGATGACTATTGCTAGAGACTTAGAGATAGTGTGGTAATAGGCTGTAGAGGCTTAGGTAGACATTTTGAGGGCTGAGCAAGATAGCAAGATTGACCAATGACATGTTGGTGGAGCATGATAGTATACGAGATGAGTGAGATCAGTTTCTATAGATGTCCACTTATTATCAGACCTTATATGATGCTATTGTTCCTAGGACTGCTCGACATCCATGGTTTGGAGAGCCTAGTGTTGTGAGTGATGGAGATGGTGATGGCGATGGTGGTGGTGATGTAGGTGTAGGTGATAAGTCTATGAGAAAGCCAGATCCTTTTGGTGGTCCATAGGGTTTTATCCTTCCTCTCAGGGTCTTACTTTTTGTAGTTGATCTTTATCTTATTCATTGTTCAGAGGCATATTGTAAACATGTGTTTTGCATATATATTCATTGGTACAGTCGAGACTTTGTATATATGATATGATTTTGTATCACACTCTCACACTTGTTTCACTAAGAATGATGTACTTATGAAATTTTTTTTTTTGATGATGATATATATATGAGATATACCTTCTTTGATTCAGCCTCATTTTATGCTTATGTGATGTTGATATAAGATGATGTATGTTTATATATGTTTTTTATACTTTTTTGATGTATGCGTATGATGTGGATGAATGAATCATACTTTTTTTCATATGATGTTGTTTATGTGGTGTTGATATATGATGAATGAATGCCCCATACATGATACATGATGTTTTTATTGGTTTATTATCATGATATGTATTGATGACATTTGTGGATGGAGTATGGATATGGTACTAATGATATTTCTATGTAGGGTGGATGTTAATTAGAAGAAATATCGATGATAGATAGAGATATGATGTTAATTAGAAGAAATATAGATGATGGATAGAAATATGGTGTTATTAGAAGAAATATGATGTTAATTAAAAGAAATATTGATGATGGATAGAAATATAATGTTGATAGTAGTTGATGAGTTACTTTTGCTTTGCTTTAGAGACTTCATATTTTTAAACAATCTTGTTTGATGTAGCAAATAGATATGATTTACTAGGGTATTTATGACCATGGTGACTTTGTATCTACTATGTGGACTTTGACTCTACAAAAAAAAGAGTATTTTTGCTCATACCAGACATACGAAAACTTTATTTAAAGTATATAGTTGGGTTGTGTTAAAAACCTATCAAACAACATCAAATAGCATAAAAAACCATTTTGCAATGTCTCAGAACATCTCAGAACACCTTGGAATCATCCTACAACATCTTGAAATCATCCTAAAACATCTCGAAATAATCCAGAAACATCTCAGAATCATCCCAAAACATCCTGAAATCATCTCGTAATGTCTTGCAACATCTTAGAATCATCCTAAAATGTCCCACAACACCTTGGAATCATCCTATAATGTCCCACAACATCTCAAAACATCACACAATATCAAAAGTGTATCAAGAAACCCTAAATTCCTCTATTAATTAAATAATATAACATTATTTAATTAATTCACTTTTTCATCATTTTTGACAAATTAAATAAATTTTATTTATTTAATAAAGTCCTAAAAACCCTAATTCTATAATTAATTAAATAAAATAGCATTATTTGATTAATTCATGTTTCATCATTATGAATAATTAAATAGATTACATTTATTTAATGAAGTCCTAATCTCACTTTATTTCATCTTGATTGATTAAATAACACCATGTATTTAATTCCATCACTAAGTCACCTTATTCCTCTAAGTTAATTGAATTATTAAATCATAATAATTTAATTACAACACTTTCCCTCCAAAATTTGAATAATTAAATCAAACTATTCAAATCATTTATAAAAAATCAAATCAAACTAATGCAACTTTGTTTGCAAAAGTCAAACTTGATTTGCACGTTCAACTCCAAAAAGGAATTAATTAATTAAATCAATTAATCAATTTTCTTCGCCCACTTTTTGATTGAGAAAATTATGATTGCTGACTAATCAATCTAATTTGCTAACTAAGCAATCTAATTTGATAATTAAGCAATCTAATTTTCTAACTAAGAAATCTAATTTGCTAACTAAGTCATCAATTTCCTAACTAATCAATCTAATTTTCTAACTAAGAAATCTAATTTTCTAACTAAGCAATCTAATTTGCTAACTAAGCAATCTAATTTCCTAACTAAGCAATCTAAAATACTGACCGATCAATCTAAATCTTGACTGATCAATCTAATCCCTGACTAGCCAATCTACTCCTCAATCGCAAAAAATATGCAATCAACTTTGCACAATCTATACCTTATGCAACGAAGTACTGTCGAGATCACCATTGATAGAGCTTCAACCTTACTTCGATCAACCAATACACATCATTCATCAAAGCTTTGCACACAAACTATGGAGGCTTCGCAGTGATACAAACAAACCAACATCATGTGAACACACTCTGACATGGGATGGTAATATCTCCTTTTCTTTGAATTCATTGTGTTAATATTAGGATTTAATTACATAATTTTAATAGCTTAGATTGTTCATTTATGATTGATGGAATAAGATCTTAGATTAAGTGTTTTGAATTAGATAGATTCTTAGTTCCTTGATTTTGTTTGATTGTTGACAAAATTGTGATGGTATTATATTGCTCTATATTAAATGAGAAGTGACTTATGAAATTGCTAGATAACTCATCAAAAGTTTTAATTCCATATTGTAGATGGGTGATCCACTCCATAGCATGACCTGTAAGGCTGCGTGGAAGGAGCCTCATGAGATAGGTATCATTATTTTTTACCTGCATACATGATTTTCAGAAGTCTCATACATGCTCTACTAGATCTCCTCTTCCTTTATTTTGTTGTCAAACCTGGGTATTTCAAAGTTCTTTGGAAAAGGTAGTGTCGTGATGGAATGATCAAATGGGAATGGACAAATTTCCTAAAGAGTGTAGGTCTTCTTTTATTTTCCTACCTACATGTATGCTATCTGTTGGGTGGTGACATCTAGTTTTAGTTCCATATTTGTTTTTGGTACATTCATGTATAAGCCTGGCGTGTAATAGCCCTATTTTCCCATAACATTTGTTTGGTCATATGTTGGATACAATATGGGCATTGACCCTTGGTAGGTGTTTCAAACATAGAGCAGGTTAGGTCCTTGTTGTGCATAAGGAAGGTTAGCTCCTTGTTGCTAGGATGAAGTGTACTGAAGGTTACCCTATTGATGCATTAGCAAGACACCTTGTTGATATGAGAAATTGGGAGGAATGCCCTGTGGTAGACTTGGTTTTTGATATAATTTTTTTTACGGGTTACCTTGTTGATGGGATGATTGAAGAAAGGTTCTCTATGGTACACCTTGTTGTTGGGAAGGACTAAATTGAAGGTTACCCTATTGATGCATTAGTAGGTCACCTTGTTGATGGGATGACTGAAGAAGGGTGCTATGTGCTACACCTTTCTGCTAGGAAGAACTAAACTAAAGGTTATCATGTTGATGTGTTAGTGGAACACCTTATTGATGGCACAACTGAAGAAGGGTGCTTTGTGGCACACCTTTCTGCTTGGAAGGACTAAACTAAACGTTAACCTATTGATGTATTTGTGGGACACCTTGTTGATGGGATGACTAAAGAAGGGTGCTTTGTGGCACACCTTGCTATTGGGAAGGACTAAACTAAAGGTTACCTTGTTGATGTGATTGTGGGACACCTTGTTGATTGGACAATTGAAGAAGGGTGCTTTGTGGCACACCTTGCTATTGGGAAGGACTAAACTAAAGGTTACCTTGGTGATGTATTTGTGAGACACCTTGTTGATGGGATGACTGAAGAAGGGTGCTATGTGGCACAATCTCAAGATCTTTTAGAAGATCCCAAATCTCCTTCACTGATTTACCTAAACGAACCTGAGGTAACTAGTCATCAGTGAATGATAAATTTATGAGAATAATGGCTTCCCGATTCTACTCATCAAACTTCTCTTGATCCTTATAACCAATGAGAGGTCGTGTCTTGGTGCCCACAATAATCTAGTCAAGACATCGATACTCAAATATTGTCATCATATGGTGCTTCCATGTGTTGTAGTTGCGACCATTGAACTTCTAACTATTGTCCAACATGATGTTGGTCAAAGAGGCCATGCTTCACGCTTTTTGAGGCACAAAAAATGAAGATATATAGAAGAGGCTAAATGCACGGATCCCAAGACACAAATTCCAATGCACTAAAATATGAGGTAGTTTTAGGCACAAATTTCAAGACAAATCTATTGGCACAAATATTGAGAAAAAAAAAAAATCTTCAATGCCCAAGTAGATGAATGAACCACGTACATAGAAGATAGAGATAAATCACCCAAAAAAGGACAAAATTGTGCCAACAATGAAAAATCTCAAGCTTAATCAAATTAGCACAATCACTGAAGAGAGAAAATGCCTTCAAAGACTTCTCACATCTTATAGGAAAATCAACCAGTGGCTTATTACAATCTCTCCATGCAAACAAGAATATACATCAGGAGCTAACAAAATTATTCCCAATAGATGAAATGTTGTACTCTCCAAAACCATGCACACAATAGATGAAACTTTGCATGAAGAAACATGGGAATAAATAATCTAACGTCAAATGTAAAGAATAGATGAGTCTCATATGTACACACAAAACATAACAAATGAGACTTCAATTGGCACAACAACACCCAATCAGGTACTCACAAGAAATATAAATCTTGTTGGTGTAATTTTTTTTAGAATGTGTGCAAAGAAGCCAAGACACACGATTGGATGAGTTGCATGGACAGACACAACATCAAAAAAAGCAATTAGCGTTGAATTTTGTGCCGGATTTTAGTGTATTTGAGTGCATGAATTGAACAAATTGGCTAGCAGAAAACTCAGCGCAAACAAACATGGTCAACTCGATGTCAAATTTTGTGTTGATTTTTGCGCCGGATTTAGCATCGTATATAGCGTCGACTTTAGCGTCGGGACATTATAGCGCCTCTATTGGTGCCTAAAATTGCGTTGGGTAGTAATGTCAAAAATTGTGTTGAAATGGGCACCCAATTTGGCTTTCGGTTTTACTTCCATGTATACTCCTATTTTTGCTTCTAGTTTTGCTTCCAATTTGATGTCCAATTTTGCCTCCAATTTTTCTTCCAATTTTGCTTCCAGTTTTGCCTCCATATTTGCTTCCAATGTTGCTTCCAGTTTTGCTTCCGATTTTCCTTCCAGTTTTGCTTCCGATTTTTCTTTTGGGTTTGCTTCCAAGTTTGCTTCTGGGTTTGCTTCTGGTTTTTCTTCTAGTTTTGCTTCCAAGTTTGCTTCCAATTTTTCTTCCAGTTTTTCTTCTGATTTTGCTTCCATGTTTGCTTCTGATTTTTCTTCCAGTTTTCCTTCCGGTTTTTCTTCCATGTTTGCTTCCGATTTTGCTTCCAGGTTTGCTTCCGGGTTTGCTTCAAGTTTTTCTTCCGGTTTTGCTTCCAATTTTGCTTCCAATTTTGTTTCCAATTTTTCTTTCAAGATTTCTTCTAGTTTGGCTTACATTGTTGCTTCCTTTTTTGCTTCTAAAAATGCTTCTTTTTTTGCTTCCATTTATTAATCTAATATGTTTTATTTCAATTTGATTAGTTAAATATATCGTGCCTCTTAAATAACTCATATGATTATAGAGTAAGTAATTTAATTATTTAACTCATATGATTAAATAACAATATAATTATTGTAACATGATCATCATCTATAATTAAAACAAGTGAGTCAAATATCTATAATTTAATTGAATTTGACAACATCCATCCTGAGCAGTAAATCAAAATCATCATACTTAATAAATATCCAACCAAAAATCATCGACCACTTTTATTATATATAAATTGACAAGTCAATACTGATAAGATCATCATCATATATAACTAAAACAAGTGAAGGTCAAATATGCCAGTACATCAAAAACATGTCAAAATGATACATTTACAAATGATATAAATTAAATTGATAAATTATGTATCTCAAATTGATACAAGTCAAGATGATACATGTCCAAATGATATAGTGAAAATGATACATGTCAATATGATACAACTCAACAATATAGTACTGTAGGCTATGAGAATGATACATATGATAGTAACCATGAAAAGAGTCATCATAACAATATATTAGAAATGATCCATGATGTATTCTATATGATCATGAATGTCACTGGTTACTATCACCAACTATCTCATCATCATCATTGTCATCAGCCTTGGTGTCTTCCGTATCCATGTCATCATCATCCTCTTCCATGTGATCTGTACCAACAAAACCAATATTTTGTGGATCTATATCATGTTGAGGATCATCTTGATCTTTTGGAAGACCTGTGTTCTACAAAAAAAAACATTTAAAATGAAAAGTTATTATTTATTTCATGCAATAATTTTTTTTTATGTTATATATATCTAATATTACAACATATGAGACAAAACCATAATCATATTGCATCATATAAAAGTGCACATACCATAATTAAATTTTAAAAAAGTTACAGCTAATACTGGTGAGTCAGGAGAAACTTCAATTTTCAAAAACAAAGCCAATTAGGCTGGCAGACTTGTGGATCAGGCCAACATTTGGTGGAAGAGGAAGAAAGATGACTAGAAATCTAGAGGCCCGCCATAATGGATTTCAGTATTCAACCATGAGAGCAGAAGAGAGAGCTGATATCATGTATCAAAACATTAAGCATGCATTCTACCAGCTAGTGGAGAAAGAGATGATTACTTTGCTTCATTTTTCATTTGCATAACCATATCATGGTGTGGGAACCAAGAAGACCAAGGATGTCCAGTTTTATGTGGAGCTAATGGATGTGGTCCAAACTTTAGGAGGGGAAAGAAGGTCAATGTATGATCCTGATGAAATTGAGGAAGAACATCAAGAGAGGGACGGGAAAAATAAAATCAATACAAAGTTTCAAGGATTTTTCAAGTGAGTAAGAGAGCTATGGGAGTAGCCTCATCTAAAATATTTTGAACTAGAGTTTGATATACCATTTAGAGAGCTTGGTTTTCATGGAGTTCCTTTTAAAGCCTATACTTTTATTGTTCTTATGGTAAAATGTTTGGTAGAGTTGGTGGAATTACCTTTCTTAGTAATTTCTATTAGTGAGATTGAGAATTGTTAACCTTGAGAGAGTAGGACTTGGGAAAAAGGCATTTAATATGGCTATTGTTTTCAAATTCTTCAAGCGGTATGTACTCTGAATGTACACTATTCCTCAATCTTTTCTTGATGGCATCAATGAATGGATGAACTCCATGGATATAAATTATTATGAAAGTAGAATGAACTTGAACTGGTGGCCAATTTTGAAGACTATTAGTGATGATCCATATAAATTTATTGAAGATGGTGGTTGGGAATTTTTGAATATGGAAGCTAGTGATTTTGATTCTGATAATTCAGAAGAGTCAGATCAAGGATATGAACCCTCTAATGTAGAAGAGGAATCGAAATCATATTTCATGTAGCCACCATCAAGAGTGTTACAAGCCAACAAGATGGAGGGAATTCTTATATAAAGATAATTTTCAATGTTGCAGGTACCGGATTTAATGTCAACTACAATGGCAACATTAAAATTCCCTAGCAGTATTTATGTTAAGGAATTTTCCTTTAGATGAAACGTTTCAAAGCACATCAACCATGTGTTAAAAATGATTAAATCCCAGAGACGATCTATAGCAATAATAGTCTGAAAAGGTAGAGAGAGCTACATTGGTGACTCAGGAGAAACTTTAGCTTTCAAAAACAAAGCCAATTAGGCTGGCAGGCATGTGGACCAGTCCAAAATTTGGTGGAAGAGGATGATATATGACTAGAACTCTGGAGGCCCACCATAATGGATTTCGGTATTCAACCATGAGACCAGAAGAGAGAGCTGATATCACGTATCAAAAAATTAAGCATGCATTCTTCTAGCAAGAGGAGAAGGAGATGATTACTTCGCTTCATTTTCATTTGCATAACCATATCATGGCATGGGAACCAGGAAGACCAAGGATGTCCAGTTTTATGTGGAGGTAATGGATGTAGTCCAAACTTTAGGAGGGGAAAGAAGGTCAATGTGTGATCCTGATGAAATTGAGGAAGAACAACAAGAGAGGGACAAGACTGTAGAAAAAGAACATGTCAGAGAGCTATGGGAGCAACCTCATCTAAAAGATTAGATTACATAATCATGGATTGCAGAAACACAAAACATGTAAAAAAGGAAAGATGTTACAACTATAGACTGATTATATCCCACAAATAAGATCATGCTATCCATAATGCATGCACTCATTTTAAGGCATTCAAAAAACAAAATAGAGATATAGTCTCCCCACTAAAATACAAGAATACATAGTAACCAAGGATTAAATTCCTTTAATAATTCTCTCAAAAACATACGATGATAAAACAATTAGCTTTGAATTAACAAGGATAAGGACAAGAATATGATTCACCTCTAGATGTAGAAGGGCGCTTCACTTGAGAACCTCCCATGTAGCTCTCCTCCCTTCCTCTCTTCATTTATATGACCACCAGTCTCACCTCAAGTGGCTCTTGCAAAAAAAAATATATATCATATTCATTACAATTAGCCTAGGTTTCTTGTTTCTACAACCCCCTCCTCCTCCTTCCCTTACAATCACAAAAAGCATGAATCCTTCATAGACAAAACCCCAAATTCTCAACAGTCAAAATGGATATAAATTAAAAACACAAAATACTCAAACAACAAAATTAAGATCAGGCTCCTCTAAAACCCAAGAAGAAAAAGAAAAAAAGAATCACATAAAATTGAAGCTTTTGGAACAAAATTATTCAATCACATATTTGTGTCTAGAGGTCAAGAGATCAAGACTTGCAAAGCTTATTTCATTTTCACTACCTTATCTCGCATTTTTTTCTTTCTTTAATAGATCCTTGCAAGCTTAAAGGCAGATTAAAAATAAATGCTTTCAGTGAAACCCCAAATATTGCTAAAGCCTTCTTAAAAAGGAGCATCAATTTAAAACATATACATGCAAGTCCTTTTAAGGCTTAAATAGACTAGCCTCTGCACTAAACACTTTCCACAAACAAACAGAGGGCATTGCAATATAATACAAAAGAAAATTAAAAAAAAAAGTAAATTGTGAACCAAGATGAGCACCGCAAACCTTGTTTTGAAGCACATAAATCCATTGTTAAAAAAAAATTAAACCTCCACCAATCCGCTACAACAAAAATCAATCACAATTTCATCAAATCAATGAAATACTAAGGCATAAAAATATCCTCGTCCTCCTGCCGCTCCTCCTCCTTAAGGATTTTTCAAGCAAGTAAGAGAGCTATGGGAGTAGCCTCATCTAAATGATTTCAGTATTCAAACATGAGAGTAGAAGAGAGAGCCGATATCACGTATCAAAACATTAAGCATGCATTCTTCCAGCCAGTGGAGAAGAAGATGATTACTTTTCTTCATTTTCATTTGCATAACCTTATCGTGGCATGGGAACCAAGGAGACCAAGGATGCCCAATTTTATATGGAGGTAATGGATGTGGTCCAAACTTTAGGAGGGGCAAGAAGGTCAATGTATGATCCCGATGAAATTGAGGAAGAACAACAAGAGAGGGATAGGACTGCATAAACACAAAAAATGTAAGAGAGTTATGGGAGCAACCTCATCTAAAAGATTAGATTACATAATCATGGACTGCAGAAACACAAAACATGTAAAAATGGAAAGATGCTAAAACTGTAGACTGATTATATCCTAAAAATAATATCATGCTATCCATAATGCACATACTCATTTTAAGGAATTTAAAAAATAAAATAGAAATATAGTCTCACCACTAAAATACAAGCATACATAGTAACCAGCGATTAAATTCCTTTAACAATTCTCTCAAAAACATATGATGATAAAATAATTAGCTTTGAATTAACAAGGATAAGGACAAGAACTTATGATTTTCCTCTATATGTAGAAGGGCGCTTCACTTGAGCACCCCCATGTAGCTCTCCTCCCTTCCTCTCTTCATTTATATGACCACCAACCTTACCTCAAGTTGCTCTTGCAAAAAAAAAAAAATATCATATTCATTACAATTAGTCTAGGTTTCTTGTTTATACAACCCCCTCCTCCTTCCCTTATAATCACAAAAAGTATGAATCCTTCACAGACAAAACCCCAAATTCTCAACAGTCAAAATGGATATAAATTAAAAACACAAAATACTCAAACACCAAAATTAAGATCATGCTCCTCTAAAACCCAAGAAGAAAAAGCAAAAAAGAATCACATAAAATTGAAGCTTCTAGAACAAAAGTATTTGACCACATATTTGTGTCCAGAGGTCAAGAGATTGAGACTCGTGGAGATTATTTCATTTTCACTACCTTGTCTTGCATTTTTTCTTTCTTTAATAGATCCTCGTAAGCTTAATGACACATTAAAAATAAATGCTTTTAGTGAAACCCCTATTATTACTAAAGCCTTCTTAAAAAGCAGCATCAATTTAAAACATATACATGCAAGGCCTTTCAAGGATTAAATTGACTAGCCTCTGCACTAAACACTTTCCACAAAAAAATAGAGGGCATTGCAATATAATACAAAATAAAATAAAAAACAAAAGTAAATTGTGAACCAAGATGAGCACCACAAACCTTGTTTTGAAGCACAAAATTCCATTGTTCAAAAAAATTTGAACCTTCGCCGATCCGCTGCAATGAAAATCAATCACAATTCCATCAAATCCATGAAATACTAAGGCATAAACATATCCTCATCCTCCTACTACTCCTCCTCCTTAAGGATTTGGCGGTGTTGCGATGACTCCCGCAAGTCAATGGTGGTCAGTAGTGCGATGACCACCGTTGTCCCACGGCTCCTTCATCAGCTCGATGCAGTAGAGCATTTTTTACCATGGTCCCACAAGTTACTTCTTCCTTCTCAATGGTTGTGTGGTGAAAGCTTCTATGGAAGAATTTTTATTCACAGAGGAGGCCATGGAGAGAGGGCATGGACAACGTAGAAATGCTAAATCGTTGAGAGGAAAGTGGGTGGACATGGTAGCAGACAATAATGTTAATGACCAAGAGTTCTAAATTTTTAGAATTATTTGCAATCCATGTTTAAAAAAGGATGATTCTTATGGCCTAAACTTTGAAATGCTTTAGTAATATTATGTTGTACTTGGAAAATTGAAAACTTGTTTTATTCTCCTAGCAAGCTTTTTTATTTTCCATTATAATTCTAGACCAAACAAAATTCGCAGGGATGGCCTTTTACACCAATCTTAATTTGTATGAAGTTCATGAACCTATTTTCAAGCATTAAATTCCTTTCGTAGATAGGAAATGTAAAGGATTCATTTAAGAAAAGATAAGTAGTCTCTTTCTAAGAGTAATCCACATGGAAAAAGTAAAAAGCACATAAAAAAACAATTGTACAGTAGAAAATCAAAGTCAATCAATTATGTCTTATTTTTCTTGCACACTTATCTGAAAGACATAGGGTATTCACCATACATTTCCCTTGACAAAGAAAACATGTGTTTTCATTTATTGTTACTGTATATCTCAGAAGTGAAATTGTTGTTACATAATGATGCATCGAGAAAATAATATATACAAAAAAATGCAAAGAAAATGTTTGAAATTTAACATGCAACCTACTATGTTTTCTTTTTTATCGGTGATAATATTTGATTTTATTAATAATAATGCATAATTTATATCAACTTCAAAAATGAAGTCCATCCAATAGCTTCTGAAATATGTTTGTTTAACAACCATAGTTCCCAACAAACCAGAAAAAAAATTATTGAATTCGCTTGTAAACAAACCTATCTATTATTACCCATACCCCATACTGTTTACATTTTCAAATGAAAAATAGGGCTTAACCCTAGAAAACGAACAAAAAAATCTAAGATATAAACAATATTTTAACCAAAATTGAGCTTCAGTTTATGCGGAAGTGCCTGATGTGCTACCCAGTTGCATTGGGCATATTTCCTTGATTGGCTTCATCTTCTTCGTTGGGCGAAAACCTTTCTTCTCTTGCAACTCCTCTCCGGTGACATATTTGTGTCCCTCAATGACCATCTTGACCTCCATTATTTCTACACAAACTTTTAGGGCTTTCCATCCTAGCTTCACTCCTCCTCTCCACATAGCTTTGGTGATTCCTTCTGGCCACCTAATGAAGGGATGGTTTATCTCTGCTACTTCAGAGTCTACATGATATTCCATGCCTTCTCCTGGTATAGCCCATTCTAGGATACTTTCCATATTCACTAATAAATCCTTGTGTACCAATGCCTTCATTACTTTCCTCACTTCCTCCATTGACTCTCCTAAGTCCAACCCCCATGCCATGATCAGTGAGTAAATATCCATATTAGTACGATATCTATGCTTCAAATCTTTGAAGCTAGTACCCAGGATTTTTTGCACAGACTATGACACCTTCACATCATTGGAGAGGAACAATCCTCTCAGCCTCTTCATAGTTGCTTTGCTAACAAAAGGGTCCAATTTTCTCCTCAAATGTAGAGTGAAATTGGCCTCCATTTCTTCTCTGGTATGCTAGCTTCCAAACTGCCTCACACCACAAACCTGTTACATTCCTTGCCACCACAAATCGAGAAGCATCAGACGAAATGCCTTGTGTGTCTTTAAAACACATCCTATTGTCAGCCCTCACCATTAATGCCAAATGTATGTCCAGCGCCACCAACAATACCTTCATCAATGCTTCAAGTCCTTCAGGAATTTACAACACATTCCTCTACTTGCTAGTGTTAACTCCTTCCTACAATAATTACAATAGACAAATTTCCTCCATAGGAATACCATAATTCTAAAGTAACAATTTGTATCAAGACAAATGTTAGAAAATATAATTAAAAAGATAAATCCTTACAATTACACCTCAAATTGGACCAAACAACAACAACAAATGTGCCTTGATAAATCTTGCAGATTTGAACAACTTGAAAAGACCACTTTGGAGACAACAAAGCAATAAATAAGTATGAAAATCGACACAACAATTAAACACTGAAGATGGATTACGAGTTATAATGTATCTGCTCCATTATATTGCTCAAAATATAAACATACATAACATGAGTTTTTTTGATATGAATACGTGGATGAGATAGTCTAGTATCTATTCTAATGGATTGAAATGATGATGATATGATGATCAAAATCAGACCTTGGTTTCCCTATTTGTAGGGGAAGAAACAAGATTCAGGTCCATTCATAAAAGTTACATCATTTCTTAACTAAAGCATAATTAACATAACAAAGAAAATTAAAAATATAGGTTTGTTCCAATTGTTTCCAAACATTAAATAATGCTTGCATTTGTTGATAGGTAGAATATTTTGATGAATCACATACTAATACCCAAGATCCAACTAGGTTATTAAGATTTGGACGAGATGATCCAAACCATCCTTTAAACCATACTAGAGCGAAAAGAGAAAGTTTGAAGAGAACACCTAGAAGAGTTTCACACCAGCTCAAGGTACAATCCAAACCTTGGTTATGACACTGATAGCAATCCATTTTTTCCTGAACCATCCATACTCGAACGTTGCATCACAATCTATTCTTCCTACACATAAAAATTCCACATATTAACCCCTTCTAAATAAAACTAAAAATACCATGAAACAATGAATCTCCTATATTAGTAAGTAGGCAGTCTATAGGGCATAGTTTTATTTTATACAAGGATGCTCATGAAAGGAATCTTCAAGTGACAGTGAGTGATTTGTTTGAGATTGTAGCTAATGGTGCAATATCCAGTCTTAAAGGCAGTTAGCAAAGTAGTAAATGTGCAAGAAAATCAAATTGTACACAACAAACAATTCACAATGTTATCTTGCATAATGCCTTAAGTTTGAAGACAAAAATCTCATTGTATCTTGATGAAAGTAGTGAGCTTAATGGTCAATCACTGGAAACCATGATTTTAAAACATCGTATTATGCTTATGGAGGCAACATTTTAAGCAAGGCGGTGAGTGGTGGTTTGGAACAATGGCAAGTATGAAGGACTTTCTTTATATGCATACTATGCAATCTAGATTAAGATAACATTCTTAGAAGATATTAAAGGTGGATTAGGGAACTCAAGGGTTACCATGATAAAGATTAAAGAAAAGATTGAGATCTATTTAAAATCCACTATCATGAAGATATTAAATATGTCAAATGCAAAACCCTAGCAGCTGGAGTAATGAACATAGTGTGAAAGAGGATAGTGTGCTAGGGAATATTTAAGAGATCTCCACATTATCTAATCACAGGAAAATATATCATTTATTTAATTTTTAAATTAAAAGAAATTATTCTAAACCCTATATATGACACATTGATACTTCAAAAGAATTTGATTTATTTTTTTAAATTAAAAGAAGTCATTCTAAACCCTATATAGGATACATTGATACTTCAAAAGCATCTAAAGGAATTTGAGATTATGCAAACATATTTTAATTAAATACCTGGATTACAAACAATAGCATGAACATTGTAACCCTTGTTGATTAGAGCTGGAATTGATAAACAACAATGAATCCTATGCCTCCTATCATGTACATCTCCTTACCATTCTCTTTCATTCTTTACTAAAACACTTCTCCATTTTGGCAGGCTACGCCTGAAAATAAGGTTATTAAAATGAAAACTCCATTCTGGCAGGCTATGCTTGAAAATAAGATTTCGATGAAATTTTTAGAGTATGTTTATTAGAGTTTTAGAGTATTTTGGAAAGCTATATTCTTGATTCCTTAAATGATTTATTCAAATGGATTGTGACTGACGTGATTTTCTACCATGATTATTGTACTACCGTTGTCTCTTATTATACCCTCTGCTTATGGAGGTGTTTTTCACTTCCCTTTTGTTGTTTACCGCACTACTGCCTTGCTCAAGGCTTCTTGTTGCACAGTTGTGGTGTATACCACTCTATTGCATATGTTGCTCACCTTCCCAGCAGTATAGCGGTGTATGATTTTGATCATTACCTGAAGAGTGTCGATGAGACAATATTCTTTGTCTTACCAATATCTCAATGTCTCATTGACATTATATCTTATATTCCTCTGATGTTGGTTGTCGATTTCAATGAGACAAGTTAATATCTCTTGCCGTTATGCCACTGTCTCATCGATATTTTCCTTTGGTGGTATTTATTTATATATCGATGTAGCTCTACCATGTCAGGGAGACTTGTGATTATCGTTGTGGTATGGTAGTGTTTTCCTCTTGTCTTCAGTTGTTTACTGCACTACCACCTTGCTCAAGGCTTCTTGTTGCGGGTTTGCAGTGTATACCGCTCTATTGCATATGTTGCTCACCCTCCCGATGGTCTAGCGGTGTATTCTTTTGATCATTACTTGAAGACTGTCAATGAGACAATCTTATTTTTCTTAACGATATCTCAATGTCTCATCGACATTACTTCGTTATATCCAAGAGTTGTGTTTTTCTGAGCACTTGTAGATATACCTTGTCAATGTGATGCAAGTGATTCTCTCCTTGATATGCATGTATCTTTTTGAAATTTCATTATTTTACATCGTCGATGAGACATATAAATAAGTCTCTTCGACATAGGGGTGTCTAAACCAGCGCTATACCCGAAGCTAAAATCGAAGCTAAACTTGGAGCCAAAGGCGGCAATAACGTAAGTGCCACAATCGAAGCCAATATCAGCGCTAAAGATTTTGATAATTCTGGTGTACATTAGCACCTAAATTAGCACCGACTAGTCTTGATCGATGCAAATAAATGCCAAAAATAGCGCCATCCCAATAAATAGTGCTGAAATTTTATAAAAATTGGAAAAAAATACATTAAAACATTTGGTGGAAGCAAAACGCGGAGCAAAAAATGGAGCAAATCATAGGGATTTATTGTAGTGAGAAAGGGATGCAACTTGCACACGAGAGAAAAGTCAATCACAAATAACATATACATCCCAATATATCTCAGAATCATCCTGCTTCATCCCACAACATCTTGGAATCATCTTGAAAAATCTCGCAACATCTCAGAATCATCTTGCAACACCTTGGAATCATCTGGAAACATCCAAAAACATCTCAGAATCATCCCACAATATCTTAGAATCATCCCGTAACATCTCATAACATCTTGAAAACATCACACAATATCAAAATAGAATCAAGAAATCCTAAATTCCTCTATCACCCTATCACCCTTATTTCACTGAGGATGGTGTACTTATGAAATTCACTCTTTTTGATGATGATATATATATGAGATATACCTTCTTTGATTCAGCATCATTTTATGCTTATGTGAAGATAATATATGATGATGTATGTTTATATATATTTTTGTACTTTTTTGATGTATGCGTATGATGTGGATGGATAAATCATAATTTTTTTCATATGATGTTGTTTATGTGGTGTTGATATGTGATGAATGAATTCCCCATACATGATATATGATGTTTTTATTGGTTTATTATCATGATATGTATTTACAACATTTGTGGATGTAGTATGGATATGGTACTAATGATGTTTCTATGCAGGGTGGATGTTAATTAGAAGAAATATCGATGATGGATAGAGATATTATGTTAATTAGAATAAATATCGATGATGGATAGAAACATTATGTTAATTAGAAGGAATATTGATGATGGATAGAAATATGATGTTAATTGGAAGAAATATCGATGATGGATAGAAATACGATGTTGTTAGTAGTTGATGAGTTGTTTTTTCTTTTCTTTAGAGACTTTGTAGTTTTGAACAATCATGTTTGATGTAGAAAATAGATACGATGCACTAGGGTATTAATCACCATGCCGACTTTGTATTTATTGTGTGGACTTTGACTCTACAAACAAAAGAGTATTTTTTCTCATACCAAACATAGAAATTTTTTGTTTAAAGTATATAGTTGGGTTGTGTTAAAAACCTTTCAAACTAGTCACACAAAGAGGTATAGAACACCTAACATGCAACCGCTTCACAATTTTTTTCAACACAACTTTCATATACTCAATAAAGCAAGTATTCACCATGGTAGTATTACAAAAATATCTTACAAACATCAAATTGAAATGATGTTCAATTTCCCCCATCCCTTCTTCTCTAAATCCTTATGGACATCCTCGAGAGATTATGGGAATGAGTCAATAAAATAAATCATAAAGATAAGACTATAACAAGATAAAACAATTTCGTGGTATCAATTTCTATATCTATTTGGGGTGGGGCTATTATCTGGTGTTGATCATGTCTATCATATGAATGGATTCCTTAAGGCATGTCTCAGGATGTTGTTTGGACTTGTCAAAAAGATAGGTAGTTGATACTTTGACATTGTTTTCGTCTGTTTATAGTCAAATATTTTTGTGATTGTTTGCTTGAAAGTTATAGCTTTCGATGTTTGATTTGTTTGTTTGCTTGTTTTTTCAAAGGGCAAGTGCGATGATTGATTTATTATGGGTGAATAGTTTATTGCATATTTTGATGACGGGATGGGTCTTTTTTATTTTATAAGTTTTATGATGCTTTTTTTTGTTGTTTTTAGGGGACTAACCTAGGGACTTGAGAGCTCATCAAAGATAATCCTTGCCTACATTGTACACATAGAGGCTCGTAGTTTTCTTTGTTTGATTTTTTTTGACCTTTTCTGTTTTTTGAAGTTTTTGGATTTTGTATATTGTATATGTTTTTGGATTTTGGATTGTTTTTGGATTTTTTATTTTTTGACTAAGTTGAAATAAAGCATGTTGGAAACCTAAGGGGATTGACCTAGGGTCTCAAGGGTTATTAATCCTTGCCTATGTTGTACACGCAAAGACCACGTAGTTTGACCGTTTGACTCAAAAAGCATAAATTTCTTTTGGATAAACTACATTGATAATTTGGATTGATATTCCACTTCTATGTCTAGAGGATATGTTGTGGGAAATTTACTTGAACTATCTATGAGGTTCAAGCAAATTTTGATATCTTAGACTATTTGAGTGAAGGAATAACTCAACGATGTTTTATTTTTTGATGTTTTCACATATTTTTGTAATTTTGTTGTTTTTTTGATGTTTTTTATTTTGTTATTTTTTTGATGTTTTTGAATTTTTTTATTTTATGACCATGATTGGATGTTGCAAGATCTAATCCATGACCATCTTCAGGAAGTTTCCCCCAATAAAATGGCTTTCCTTAATTAGTGACAAGCCATGGTTGGATACATGTTTTATTATAAAATGGATGTGTGGATGTTGTGGAAAGTACTGATAGATAATGATGCAAGTTTTATTAAAACATAGCACATGTTTTTCAGGTTTTCACTATGCTATCTATTCTAGAAGCGCTACAAAGTGGTTTTCACTCTAAGAATGCTTTATTTATCTTTACTGTTTTTCTTGCTTTTTGGTTTTTTTGTATTTTTTTGTATTTTTACCGTTTTGACTAGGGTATTCTGGCGTGCTTCACGTGTAGAAATTTTTGAGGTGGCTAGTTTTCAGCGGTTCTACCAGAGGTTCTCCTTTAGGGGAAGCCAACTGATATGCCCAGAACCATAGCTTGTTGTGATGATGAATGGACCTAACTAGTTGGGTTTAAATTTTACTTTGTCATCTTGATTCAAATGTACCTTCTAATTCTCCTTGAGGACTAAGTCACCAATTTTAAAGTTCCTATCTTTGATTTTATTTTCATAGCTTCATTTGAGTCGATTATGATAAACCTACAGATGGTTTAACACACTCAAATGCCTTTCATTTAGGAGCTCTAATTCATTTAGTTTGGATACCCTGTATTCTTCATTGTTGACCATGTCTTTTAATGAGACTCGCAATGAGGGGATTTTGACCTCAATAGGTAAGACAACCTTTGATCCATAGACCAAGGAAAATGGTGTGGCACCAATAGGTGTGTGAATGCTAGTCTGATAGGCCCATTAGGCTGGGTTTAATAGCTGCAAATTCCAATCACGACCAAAATCATTGACAGTCTTTTTTAGTATTTTTAGGATTTTTTTATTAGATGCCTTGGCCTGACCATTTCCTTGAGGATAGTAGGGCGTGAAAAATATGTGTTGGATAGAGAATTTGGAACAAAGTTCCTATACATATTGATTCTTAAATGGGGTGCCATTGTCTATTATGATTGTCTGTGGAATTCCATACCTACAAATGAGATAATTCAAAATGAGATTTAATATATGTTTGTTGGTGATATAGGTCAAGGGAATTGCCTGTATCCCTTTAGTAAAGTACTATGTTGATGTGATAGTAAATTTGTGCCTATTGGATGAAATGAGTGATATCTTACCTACCAGGTCTAATCCCCATTATGATAAAGGCCATGGGGTCCTGATGGGTCTCAACTCTTGTGCTAGTGCATGAACCATATCACTATGTTGCTGAAATTTTTGGCACTTTCTAGAATGTTGAATACAATCTTGCTCCATGGAGGGCCAATAGTATCCCATTTTGAGAATCTTTTGGACTAGGTTAGGTCAACTAGAGTGGGATCCACAAATACCTTTGTGGACCTCTTGAAAGGCTATTTGTGCTTCTTCTGCATTAAGACACTAGAGTAACATACCATCTAGACTACGGCGGTATAGGGTATCTCCTAGGATGGTAAAACAAGAAGTTCTATGGGGGAAGGTTTTCTTTTGAGTGGTCGTTAGGTCAAGAGGTATGATACAGTACTGGATGTAGTCAAAAGTATCTTGGTACCATGGGGAGTTAGGACCAGAAACAACACATACCATTTATGATTCTGGGATGTCGAATGTAGGCACAAGTAACTATTTGATGAGGAACTCATACTTAGGCACATTCTATGGAATATCAAGAAGTGAGCCTATTGTTTCCATTACATCAACAACTTTGTTATTGATCTGAGGAACTTGATCAAAGGTTATTCTAATAAAGTATTCCTTGAAGTTGTCCACCATCCTATTATATGGTAGAAATTTGTCATATTTTGTCTCGTACTCGTCATTCACCTATCTGATCACTAGCTGAGAGTCTCCAAAGACATGTAGCTCTTTTATCCTCCATTAAACAACTATTTTGAGCCATGCGATGAGAGCTTCATATTTTATGGTGTTATTTGTGCACCGAAATGAAATCATGTAGGCCTTGGGTATATTATCTCCCCATGGTGTGAGAAATACAATACGTGCTCCAGAGCCATGTTGAGTATGGGACCTGTCAAGATATAGATTCTATTGGCATGTATGCTCTATCATCAAGATACTCTCATCTAGAAAGTCCACCGTGATAGGTTTATGATCATCTATGGGTGCTTCGGCCAGTTGGTCCGCTATAATTTATCTCTTGATAGCTCTCTTATCCACATATTCTATATTAAACTCACTTAGGATCATCACCCATTTGGATATTTGACCTGTTAGGGCTGCCTTTGCTAGTAAGTATTTGTGTGGGTTTGCTTTTGAAATTAACTTCACCTTTTTGTTTAAGATGTATTCTTTTAGTTTTTGTATTGAAAACACGATCGAGAGACATTCTCTTTCAATGGGAAATTAGTTTAGTTCATAGCCCACAAGTGTTCTACTAATATAGTAGACTTCCCTTTCTTTATTGTTATCATCTAGTTGGGCCAAGAGAGCTCCCAATACTACTTGTGTAGTAGACACATAAAGTATCATTTCCTTTTCTAGGATAGGTGCCATGAGTATAGGAGTAAGTAGGTACTCCTTGACTTGTTGGAATGCTTGGTCACATCTCCCATCCCACTTGAAGGTGATTTCCTTGTGTAGGAGATGAGTGAAGGGGTGAAACTTGTCTACCAATTGTGCAATAAATCACCTAATGGACTGTAGCTTCCCTTGTAGGCTCCTTAACCATTTTAGTATCTTTGGAGGAGGCATCTCTAATATAAATTTTACTTTTGCAAGATCCACTTCAATCCCTCTTCTTGAATCTATGTACCCCAATATATTTCTAGGTGTTACTCCAAACACACATTTCTTAGAGTTGAGTCTCATATTGTAATGTTCAAGTTGAGCAAACACCCTTTCTAGGTTTGTCAAGTGATCTTCCATTTTGACTAATTTTGCTATAATGTCATCCACATAGTCCTCCATGATTGTGTGTAGAATATCATGGAGTATGGTTGTCATTTCTCTTTGATATTTCATTCTTGCATTATTTAGACCAAAGGGCATTACGTTCCAGAAAAATTTCCCCCAAGCACAAGTAAATGTTGTTTTGTGTTGGTCATATGGATAGATATTTATCTAGTTTTATCTAGAGAAACCATCCATTAAGGATAACATCTCATGTCCGTTGTTAGATCCACAATCATGTCGATACTTGGCAATAGAAAGTCATCCTTTGGACTTTCCTTGTTCAAGTCTCTAAAGTTTGTGCAGATTCTTACGCTCCCAATAGGTTTGGACACTAGTACTAGATTTGATATCCATTGTGGATAGTCGATGGGTCTGATGAAACCCACATCTATTAGTTTCTTTAGTTCTACCTTTACTAGTAATGATATCTAAGGATGCATTTTTTTAAGTCTTTGCTTGATAGGCTTTTCTCTAGTGACTATGACTAAATGATGTACCACTAATTCCGAATCTAGTACATGCATGTTAGCATAGGTCCAGGAAAAAATTATATTTCTCTCATTGATGAAAGTTGTGAAATTTTCCTTCTCTTCGAGATCAAGTGATGTTGCGTGGTATGTTATCGTTGGGTCCTCTACTATGCCAACATTTATGGACTTTGATTCTTCTACTAGGACTGTTAATTTTTATTGATATTTTGATATGGGGAGATGGAACGCTCCATCCTTGGGTGCCTTTGTGAGGTTTTCACCTTCGGATGCATCCTTCATTTTCCTTTTTCTAGATCTGATAGAGCCACAATGTGGTTTTCCCTAGGGGATTATATTTTTATGTTTTTTCCTTTATTTTTGTGACTAGAAGATTCAATCTCTCCACCAAAGTTGTTTGAAGTGAAGATTGTGGGCTTTGCTATCATTTGCACTATCTTGATATATTTTGAACCTCCATATACTCTAAGTGGAATAGACTCTAATGAATATGAATGGGATTCGCCTTCCTTCATCACTGGATATGATTCCCCCACTTCTAGTAATGATGACCTAGATACCCAGTGGGAAAAAGATACCAAAGAAATATTGACCTTTTCACCCACTTCCATAAGCTTTACAAACCAATATGATATCCTTCCACTCTGCTACCCACAACTCATATATTGGGATCAACAACAACATACACCTATTCGAGATCAATTCTAGAATGATGAGACAATCACAGAGTTCATGGGACTTCAAACAAACATAAAAGTGGATTCATTCTAGTGAAGATTGTGAGCTTGGCTATCATTTTCATTATCTTGATCTCTTTTGAGACTCCATATAATCTGGGTGTTGTTGGAAGCATGTTGATGTAGAATGCTTGGTTGAAATGGTAATTCCCATTACCCTTGTCAAGTGCTTGAACCTTGGCTTTTGGTTTTGGTTGATCACTTAATGTGCTCTTGGTTGAGGTTGATAGAAGCGTGGAAGGGTCAACATAAGAAAAGGAGTGGAAGGATATGTCATTTCTAGGCACATGTTGGATTTTATTGTACTTCTGCTCCAACTTTGCACAAAAATGGAAAGGCAGAATCGACATATAGTGTTATTTATTTTCATTCATGGGGATAATTTAGGCACTGATAAAAAGTGGAAGGGACTGCTTGTAATGGATGGATCCAAGGGCACCTCAGAAGGAGGTTGTATGGAAACTCAAGGTCCAATACTTGACAAGTAGTTTTTGTGATGGATGGTCCTATCTGCACTGGCAACTTGACCGTTCCTTCAAAATTTATTTCAAGGTCATCATAGGCCCTTATGGTGATACTATTTCCTTTTTCAATCATGTCTTCAGGATACCCCAACTATTTGAAACTTTTTAAGGTGAAAATTTTTAAACCTGCAACATTATATATCAATACTCATTTGACCATGGTTTTATGAACTCCAACCTATAAGTAGAGGGCTTGGTTGTGGAATGTTTTTTGTGGTAAATATTTCTTAGAAAAGATTAAATGATTAGTTGTTGTGATCTTTCCAACCATGGCTTGGAATTGGCTAGGATCGAGGTCATTAGGGACTAATGTTTCCAATGCCTTTTCCAATATCTCCCTATGTGTTGGTGATAGTTTTAACAACTCTAGGATTAAGATTAGGGAAAGTGTTTTCTTCAATTGTTTCATAATTTTGTAGTCACTTGGTGACTTGATTATGGGTTTGGGAGGGGCTCCTTGTATTGTAACTCTTCGTGGACAATTGGTTACATTACAATTGTTGTCTCCTCCTTGTATTGTCACTACATTTTACCTATTTTCATCAATGTGTGAGAGAGTTCCTAAAACTATGTCACTGTACGTCTAATTAGCATTGTGGTACTCTTGTTCATTTCCTTTATCATTCCTTTTAGCATGGTTTGGGATTGGGTTTGAGTATATTTGAAGGTCCTTGTTTCTGGGATGATGCTCAATGTCTACTTCCACTTTGTCAATCAAGTCTTGGATGATATGTTTGAGGCACATGCAATTGTTGGTCATGTGTCCTTTGATCTTATGGAATTCACATAAGTTTTTCTCATTATACCATGGTGTCTTGAAGCTAGGTTCCTCATAGTTCAGGTGATCATTTTTTTTTATGAGGTTTTGATGTACTAGTTTGCATATGACTGTTTCAAGTGACTCACCTAGTACTGTGAATTGTCTCTTGGGTTGATCGTATTGCCTCTGTTTCCCTCCCTAATTTGTTTTTTGGTTTACAACCTAATTGTTCTTGGGATAGGTAACTTGGTTGTTTTGTTTGTTGTTGGGACCATAACTTTTTTGTGTCACCTGTGTTTATTTTTTATGTGTGTTTTGTGTATTCCATAATGCTCTATGTCTACCACTCCATCATTTTTTATCTTTTTTTTGGCCCAAACTAAAGGTTTCTCATTTGAGCTAGAAGGACTATATTTTGAGTTGTTTGATTTAAGGACTCCTCTTGCAATGAGGGATCTCTCAATATGTAACCCCTTTTCAATTATTTCCTCAAAGTCTATAGGACATAGCATAGTGAGCTGGTAGTTTATTTCAGGTAGGACATTCATGATGAAAATATCCACCAACTCATTTCGTATCTCAATCTATGTAGGTAGGAGGTAAAGGACTCTCCTTTATTATGTTTGATTGTGGAAAAACTTGTGATGGTAAAATATTGCTCTATATTAAATGAGAAGTGGTTTATGAACTTGCTAGATAGCTCATCAAAAGTTCTAATTCTAGGTTGCATACGGGTGAACCACTCCATAGCATGAATTGTAAGGTTATGTGGAAAGAGCCTCATGAAGTAGGAACCATTATTTTGTGCCTCCATACATGATACTGAGAAGTCTTGTACATGCTCTACTAAATCTCCTCATAATTTATATTTGTTGTCAAACCTTGGTATTTCAAAGTTCTTTGGAAAAGGTAGTGTCGTGATGGAATGACTGAATGGGAATGGACAAATTTCCTGAAGAGTGTAGTTCTTCTTTTGTTTTCCTACCTGCATGTCTACTATTTGTTGGGTGACGACATCTAGTTTGAGTTACATCTTTATTTTTGGTATATTTGTTTGCAATCCTGATGTTTAATAACCCCGTTGTCCCATAACATTTTTTTGGTCATATGTTCAATAGAATGTGGGTATTGACCCCTGGTAGGTGTTTTGGGCATAAAGTGGGTTAGGTCCTTGTTGTGCATAAGGAGGGTTAGCTCCTTGTTTCTAGGATGAAGTGTACTAAAGGTTACCCTATTGATGTGTTAGCAGGACATCTTATTGATAGGACAAATTGGGAGGAGCACCATATGGCAGACGCGGTTGTTGATATGAATTTTGTTGAAGGTTTCCCTGATGGTGCATTAATGGGTTACCTTGTTGATGGGATGACTGAAGAAGGGTTCTCTTTGGCACACCTTACTGTTGGGAAGGACTAAACTAAAGGTTACCCTATTGATTCATTAGTGGGACACCTTGTTGATGGGATGATTGAAGAAGGGTTCTCTATGGCACACCTTACTGTTGGGAAGAACTAAAATAAAGGTTACCTCATTGATACATTAGTGGGACACCTTGTTAATGGGATGAATAAAGAAGGGTGCTATGTGGCACACCTTGCTACTGGGAAGGACTAAACTTTATGTTACCCTGTCGATGCATTTGTGGGACACCTTGTTGATGGGACAACTGAAGAAGGGTGCTATATGGAACACCTTGCTTCTAGGAAGGACTAAACTAAAGGTTACCCTATTGATGTGTTTGCAGAACACCTTGTTGATGGGACGACTCAAGAAGGGTGCTATGTGGCCCACCTTGCTGTTGGGGAGGAATAAACTAAAGGTTACCCTCATGATGTGTTTTTGGGACACCTTGTTGATGGGACGACTAAAGAAGGGTGCTCTTTGGCACACCTTACTATTGGTATTGCTGGTTCAGAAAGGGACCCTGTGGTCCACCTTGTTGATGGTGTTGATTTGGAAGGGGACCCTATTGTCCACCTTGTTGATGGTACTAATTGTTTTGGGAAAGTTTGACACTTGAAGTGTTTTGAGGTAACTATTGTCTAGGAGGTGGATTTTTTTTTTGTGGTTCATACTGTGATGGTCCTCCTTGATACAGTTGTGTCATTGCTACTTGTTCAATCTGAGTTGGTTTTCTGAACAAGGGGTTCTCTTTGGGTTGACCATTATTTTGTAAGAACATGGGTGGCATGTTTGACATCTCTAGGGGTTCAATTATTTGCCTCACAACTGAGTTATCCCCTAAGGAAATAAGATTGGGATATTTTAGAGCCTCTACATTGAAATCCACTGTTAATTTAACACCTTTTTGTGCTAACTTGAAGAAATATGATTTTGAGTCTTTTCTCAACAAATTTTCAATTAGATTGAGAACCTTGGGGTTGTTAGAATGTTTGAATAGTTCCTCATAATTTATCTCTTCCTTTGTATCCACCTCCTCTACAACCACTCTATTTGGGTCCTGGTTTTTTTATTCTATCACCTCCTTTTGTTTGCTATTTAGTTCTTCCTCACTGAAGGTGTCTCTATATATATTTCTCTTCTAGGGTGTTTTAAGGTCACTTGGCCTATAGCCCCATGCACTAATTTCATCATTCATGGTATTTTCTGGTGGGATACTGGTGTTGTTCTTTCTTGCTTCTATTTTCTTCCTATGTTGTTATCTTTTAGTTGTCATAAACAACTGCCAAACTCTTTGTGATTGTTTTCGTAACTCCTAGTCTCTAGAAAAGATTTGACCTACTGGTGCAAAGCGATAATAGGAAAAGTCTAGCCAATTTTGATGGGTATGATATCTTCTTGAGATGAAACATTTGGGAAAAAAATTTGTAGGGAAATTCTTTAAAAGATGGAGTATAGATTTCTGCTTAAGGATCTTTTGCTTGCCAAAAAACATGAGGGATGCATGTCTATTATCATGTGGGTAGTGGTAACATGGGTCTTTTGGATACTATGTTTTCTTTCTCTTCCTCTTCATCTAAGATTATTGATGTGGCAAGAAACTAGTGGGGTGTTTCATTCTTTTCAAATATGAAGGTTCTCAAACTGCTTATGATGTCCATTTTTTCACCTTTAATGTATGCTAGATTAGGTTGAAGGATAGGTGCTACAAGGTTTGGTTGTTGAACTGGAGTAGTTGGTCACTGGATGGTCATAAGCTGTAATGGTTTTTTAAGGTGGTTTCTATGAAGCTCAAGACTCTAAGGCTTGAGTGATGTTTTGGAGTGGTGCTACTTTCTAGAAATCAAAATTTTGAAGAACTAGGGTCAATATTTCACTTCCTTATCTAGAGGATATGTTACGGGAAAGCTTACTTGAACTATCTATGAGTTCTAAGTAACTGTTGATATCATATATGTCTAAGTGAAGGAATAATCCCAATGGTTTGTTTGATTTTGATTTCTAATAAGTAGGATGGAAATAATGGATGAGGGACTATGTGACTTATTTCATTTTCCAATTCTTTTGTTTGAACAATGATCCTATAAACAACTTCGGTTTGTTTTCCCCAAGTTTATGTGTTTATGTCAAATGCAATGTCTTCTCAGACAAAAGTGAGCATCTTTTGGAAAATGCAAGGATCTTAGTAGCAAGTGTGTCAGTTTCTCAGAAGAAAATGCAAGGGAATAAAAGCAAGTGTGCGGTTCCCACAACAAGTTCTCAGTTTATGTCAAATGCAATTGATTTTCATTAGTAGTTTTTCCAGGATAAAGGGAAAATGAAATGAAATTTTGGCTACTACTTAGAAACTATGGCAACTGCATTGGAATTTTGTACAAATGCAATGAAATTTTGGCAACTGCTCGGAAACTATGATGACTTGCATTGGAATTTTATGCCAATGTGGTTTTTGTGTGTTTTGTTTCTAGTTTTGAACAATATTTTCTTGGATTTTTTCAAGTTTAAATTTGGTTCTTCTCTCAAATTCTCTATGTTTGGAGTATTGCAAGTGATAAAACAACACTTGGACTAACTCAACAAGCATGGAATTATGTGGCCTTCATGTCTATAGCTTAAGTTATGAAATCACAACACCCAAGCTATAGTTCCCAAATGTTTACTTTGATCCAATGCAGCCTAAAATAAAAGCTTGAATATTTGGAAACCTTTAAGAAAAAATCCTTTCAAGGAGTGCAAACATAGGGCTTCTTTCACAAGTATACACTAATTCAAAGGGTTTGTGATTAAATCATCTCGTTCAATGTTTATTTGAATGTGTTCTTTTTCTTTAAATCAAGCACAAAATTTGATGTCAAGATTGTTTTGAATGTAATTGGAAAGTTTAACATAAACAATCATTTACAACCCTAGTGGATAGAAACCATTATTTTAGGTAGGGATGATTTTATGTGCAACTTATGGTGTGGCCACTATAGTCGGACTTGGTAAGTAACTTACCGAAAGTAAATTATGATGCAACACTTTCAAAGAATGTTTTTAGATAATAAGATGGCCTCTAAAACAATTTGGCTCTTATTCATAACTATGAAAATGGAAATATGACACTCACCCATTGTCCACTTAAGGCTCTTTAACCCTAGTTCTCATTCCACTTAAGGTGTCGGATTAGGTGTAGTCTATTGTCAGCACAACTTGAATTTACCTTCGTACAATTTCACAACCTTTGATATAGCCTGCCAATAAATGTGCTTTGAGACCTTTCAATGAGTTCTCCAATGTGGGATGTGTCTTAAAGAAAGCCCCCTCTTTAAGGTAAAATTTGAAAATAAAATGCGAAGCTCAAAAATATTTTTTCGCTCACCCAAGATCACCAAAAGGTGCAAGGGGACAAGATAAAACACTTTAGCTTGCCAAACACTTAATGCACAACAAACACTTCGAGCAGTGTTATCCCCAAAAATATGTGAATAACATAAATAACTTATTCTTTTTAATTGCATCAATATGAAGTATTCAGGATATCAATCATTTAAGATAGAAATGGTGCAAGACAACAAGAAAAATTTGTTCATTTTTAAGCCCAAATATGAGTGTTTCTAAGAAAATAATTTTTTTGGTCTTAACTTTGGTCAACAAAAGAAAAGTGAGTGCACATGAACAAAAGGAAATCATTTTTTTGTTTTTTTATTCTTTTTATGTACCAAACTCAAAGTTCCTAACTATGAAAACTTGAAAATAATTCATTTTTTAGAGCACTTTAATTGAATTTTTTTGTTCTTTTTAAGCACCAAATGAGAGTTTATAACTTAGAAAAGCTTGAAATGGTTCATTTTTAAGAGCACCAAAATGAAAATTTCATTTGTGTTGTTCTTTTTAAAGCACCAAATAAGAGTTCCTACCTTAAGAAAGCTTGAAAATTGGTTCAATTTTAAAAACACCAAAACAAAATGTGTGTTTGTGTTGTTCCTTTTAAAGAACCAAAATCAAATGTTCCTAACTTAAGAAAGCTTAAAATTGGTTAAATTTTAACAACACCAAAACAAATTGTGTGTTTGTGTTGTTCTTTTTAAAGCACCAAATTTAAATATTCCTAAGTTAATTAAAAGATGTTTATAGATCTGGAATCCTTTGACCGATCATCTTCCCTGAAAAAAAACAAGTTAAAGTCTTTCAAATATTGCATACAAATCCATTAGTACCTATTACACATTCAAAAACAAGAAAATGTTAGCTAAAAATCAATTACAAACAAAAAGATTCCATGCACTAGTTTGTCAGAGCAAGTGCTCAGAATTTTTTGCAAAAGTGCCCCTATTAGAATTAGATGCTCAATTCTGAGAGAAAATGCTACCCTTGTTAGAATCAAATGCAAGGTTTTAAGAGAAAATGCTCAGAATTTTTTGCAAAAGAATAGTTTTCATGTCAGATGCTTAGTTTTTTAGAGCAAATGCACAATTTTCTTGACAGGAAATTACAAGATTTTTCTGGCCAGTGCATGAAATATTTTTCAAAAGTGCTCTGAAACCATGCAACTTCAATTTAACTCATAAAAAATTTATTAGTGAGGAATTTGGTCCCACCGAGCATGCTAGAATGTGTGAGGGGGGAAATCATTCATGTAAGGAGAGACAAAATGCAATGAACTAAGAATCTATCTAATTCAAAACACTTAATCTAAGATCTTATTCCATCACTCATGAAATGAACAATCTAATTTATTTAAATTATGTAATGAAATCCTAAGATTAACATAATGCATTTAAAGCAAAGGAGAGATTACCATCCCATGTCAGAGTGTGTTTGCATGATGTTGGGTTGTTTGTATCACTGTAAAGCCTCCATACTTCATGTGCAAAGATTTGGTGAATGATGTGTGTTGGTTGATTGAAGTAAGGTTGAAGCTCTATCAATGGTGATCTTGATAGTACTTCATTGCATAAGGTATGTTGATTCTCTGATCCTTTTTTGTGAGGAAAGAGGTTTTTTCACTACTATATTTGAATATAAATTTTGACGATTATTCGTCAAAATTTTGACAAACTATTGTCGAATTTTTGACGAAACATTGTTTTCAATTTTTTTGGTGGGATTTCATTAGTGTACTGACCAATGTTTGTTTATCAAAACAATGACCCAACATCGTGGGTCAAGACTACATAAAATTTTGGTGGTTTTCATCATAATTTCGATGAAACTTCATCAATCTATTGACGAAAAATCAACAAACTTTCACCGGTTTTCCATCAGAAACCATTGAAAAAAAAAAAACTTTCGTCAGAAAACCGACGAATATCAATTGAGTATGCAATGAAAATTTTGTCGGAGTTATAGCAACCTCATCAGAAGTTTGTTTTTTTTCGTCAGACCATTTCAATGAAACTTTGAAGTTTTTTTTTTTTTTAAATTATTTATCTGCCACTGTAGTGAAAAGTTAGCAATTGCATTTTATGTGCATTGGACAATATATTTCCATGGGGAAAATAGGTGTAGAAGATATTTGTAGATTTTTTTCCTTATATATATGTTATCTTAAGATTTTTTATGATTTTCTATTATATTAAAATCTATAATCTATATATTTGATAGTCACAATTTTGAAGGCACTTTCATACATAAAATATGTGAATACAATCTTTTTTTCTTCCATATTTCAAGCTCTCCCCCCTTCTCTCTTTATACACACACATAAAATGTATATATAATATATAGATACATACATATACACATATATAGTTTATACATATATACATATATATAAACTTGTATAGCATAAAATTTAGTTGCAGAATAATCTGTATAAATGTTTAGCAATCCAATTTTTAGGTATTAATATAACTTTTATAATTGCTTCTGAATATATCACAAAATTATCGTTGAAGAAATTTTAGCACCTTTTCAAATTTATAGAACAAATGAGTTTTAGATCTTCCCTTGGAGCAAAACTTTATATACATACTTTTTGGGTTGATTTGCACTATCTTTTATACTTGCAAAATGATATAGTCTAGTTGCATGACCCCCCTTGTGCTATTGTATAAACACATTGATAATGAAAATAATTAATTTTTTTTAATGTAGAAGGAAAATTTGAAAGAAATTTGGTGCACTCTCCCATGGTCCATGATTTTTAGGTACCATGTAGTGAGGTTGAATCCACCCAACTTTCTCTAATATAAAAAAGACCATATAAGGCAATGAATTTACCAATCCAATCCTAATATGAATTGTAATGCCCGTCCCTTGATAATTGAAACCTAAAGCTCTATGAGTTAGCCTATGCTTGGTGAGCCAATCAAGCATTCAACCTTGCATTTGATTTCTATTCATTGTATATGTATATTTGTAAGTATTTGTAATTTGAAAAGTAGTAAAGTGAATTGATTTCTTTTTAGTTAGTATAGAACAAAACATGAAAATTTCATTAGTATTATGGTAGGATATGATGAATTAATAGACACTAAATAATATAAGCATCTAGTATATCCAAACCATATGTTCCATGTATAAATATATAATAGTATTAGTACAAATAATTTTGCTAATAGCAACAATCCCCAAAATAAATAAGGAGGAGATGAAAACTAATGCTAGAATCAAGATTGGAAACCAATATCATGTTTTTAAATAAAGCTTGAATTAGAGGATGATTATGTTGCATCACTGCCTAGCATCATGATAAACCTTTTATAATATTTATATAGGCCATGTAAGGTATGTTGAACAATGCTAAGTAGGATTCTTACCTATGAACATATCTCAACATCTAACACACCATTTTGGTATTCCACCTCTACACCATTTCCCTAGGTAGTAGGTGAGGATGACAAGACAATTCTAAACATAGTATACAAATTGATCTAGATATTTGGTATGAACCTAAGTGGCCCGAGGTTATCTAGTAGAAAGAAGTAGAAATAGACATCATCTCATAAACCTATCTCTATCTTTAAATGGATTTGCAAGGCATACTTGTAAACTTGAAACTTAGCATTTGAAAATAACTATGTTGTGAAGGAAAGGCTAGGTTCTCCAAATTGACTCAATGAAGGATGAAAAATGAAATTTTAAATTTTATACAAAAAATGGTCTCATCCTTACCTAAATTTCCAAGTTGGTTGGACACATGAAAACAAAGCTTTCATTTGCTACACCTTGGAGAGAAAAAATTTGATAGCTCCTATCTTTGTGAAGTTTAAAAAAAAAAAATTATTTATCTACCACCGTAGTGAAAAGTTAGCAATTACATTTGATGTGCATTGGACAATATATTTCGATGGGGAAAATGGGTGTAGAAGAGATTTCTAGAGTTTTTTACTTATATTTCCATAAGCATTGTTAGGACTCTTTCATTCTCTCTAAGTTATGCCTTCATATGTCATTTGAGAAGGTAACTCCATAAATTTTTTATCATTGTTGAAAATAAATACATTGGCATATGTCCACCATGATAAGAGAAAGATTCAAAGATAGTCAATTTTTAATGAAGTTTTTATAGAATAAAATGTATAATTAATGTTTCAAGAGAGATTCATATAATTTCATTGAGTGATTGTGAAGCATTTTCTAAGGGACATTATTATGAAATATTGACCTTGGATAGAGTTTTGATAGGCAATCAAGAGAAGGATATTCATGACTATCCAAGACAACCCTTTAGAAAGAAATAGGAAAGTCAAGAAGAGTTATACATGAAAATCCTTATAATCATATGTGTGATCAAAACCTTAGATATGGGTTGATTTCATAAGACATACGAGGACAGTCATCTTGAACAATTGAAAATACAAAGGACTCCATAAAATATTGACAAAGAGACCTAATGGCAAACAAAGGAATGGTGTCCAATCCACATGAAAATTTATAAGGATCCTTATGAGTGGAAAAAGAAAGGATAGACACTTAGAAAGAGAACAATCCTTACCAAATAAAGGATGGTCACAATAATAAAAAGGTAGTCAATAGCTCATAATTACAAGAGGACATCTAATTGTTCATCCACATGAGAAACACACTACAAACCTGCCAAGGATTTGGTGCTTTCAAATAAGTGGCAATCCTCACAATGTAGTTGACAATGGACAAGGTTATTCTTGACAGTCCCACTAAGTTGTAGTGCTTCATGCTTTTTAGCAGGTGATAGTCCATTTAGGACAATTTAGAGACTAATAACTAACAGGTAACAAAACAATGAACAAATATAGAGATGTCTTAAGTTTAAAGGAGATGGACATAAGAAATGAATGATCACAAGGGTATATTTATCTTGAAAATGGATTGAAAGATTATCACATAGCACACTGCACCATGGCACATATAGGATTATACATGAAATTCATGAATTTTGTACAAGAAGGACTACACATGAATAAAATGGAAATCTAAATAAGTTAAAAGAGCATGATGATACTAAACAATGCACAAAGATATAGAGAATAGAGCATTATTAGAAGATATTGTGATAGGGCTACTCTTATATTGGATATTCTAATGACCTTGGTGATGGACAGTCTTGGCCGGGAAAATGATAGTCAAGTGGAGACATCACATCACATACCTAAGAAGTGTAGTAATGTCAAGCAAAAAGGTATAGTGACAACCTTTATGACAAAAGGACCATGCCACCATGAATAAAAATCCTTATCTCAAAAGGATAGTTTTGATGAATATGGTCCTATAGAGGAAATTTATTGTTTGGCAGTCTCTTCTGATGGAGGAAATCTTTTCAATGGGCTCATGTTCATACTCTTTTTCCATGCCTAATCTTCACACAGTTGGATTCGTATCTGTAAATGAAAAAATGTACCAAGACAAGGAGAAGTCATAGTTTTGAGAATAAATGCATGAAAGAAGTGCTTTATTCAATATGGCCATCTTTCCACCATGAACTTGGTAGGTCATTAATTAAGTTAAAAGGGGACAATCATGTTAATATGTTTAAAGTAAGAGTATATCTATCATTATGCATGGTAGAAATTAAGGAAATTAAAACAAAATGATATGATAGTAGTAGATGATACCCCCCAAGGCACTAGAGATTGTCAAGGATGGATTAAAAGATCATCAAGGTGACATTCAAGTTTTGCTAATGCACAGACCATGAAAAATACAAGTTTAGAGATGAATGGAATTGAAAAAAGGATATGACAATCCTTATACTTTTAAGATGGAAGACCTTAAATAAGGGTTAAGACAAAGGATAGACCAAACACGACCATTTTTTCATGGAATATGATGAAGCTTAAAAGGGTAACCAAAGGTCAAATAAGAAAGGGTGATGCAATAAATAAAGAACAAAGGTTGAAAATAAAGTGAGCTAGAAGGAGATAATATAATGCTTGAGATGAACCGTATAAAGAAGAGATGATGCAAAGGGTAGTATATAAAGTTGCAGACCTTGCTAAAAATGGCAATCGGGACAAAAACTTCATGAAAGATAAATATTCATATGAACAAATGAAAGAGTCAAGGACATGAACATTTGATGAGGCATCATGATAGTAAGGTAGCAATTAATAGAGTGCAGCATGAAAGTGATAGGCATTGTGATCATGAATAATATAGTAGCTCAAATCCCTAGTTAAAACCCTTATTTCATCATGAGAGGACAACCATGGGCATATGGATCTCTTAGAAACCCTATAAAAATTGAAAGATGATGATTAGATAGAAAAGGATAATAAGTTATTTTCTATTGAAAAGTCTTTCAAGAATAAGGTTTTGGTGAGCAAAGGGTAGCAATATATAAAGTAAATTCATAGCCTTATGACTATCATAAAGCAGTTATCAAACTTCTCATACCTTTCTATCACTATGAAAACTATTAGTATTCATTACATACCAATATTCATTGCAGATAATAACAACAAAATTCCAAAAATTCAGGCTTCAACCTTGAGGAAGGTCTGGATCAAATAGTCATTATAGCCATAATATATAGACAAATCTGCAACAGGCTGCTTAGTATAGTCCTTCCGACTAGACCCTTTTTTCCTTAAAGCTTTGAAATTGGATAGAATTCTAATAACTAATAGAGAAAGGATCGATATGTATCATTAATGAACACTATCAAACATAGTCCAAATAGATGAAACAAGTGATGCCTTGTAATCTTGAAAACAATGCAACAATAATCAAAATTAAAACATTACCCTCTTTTATTCTCCTCTTAAGGTTTGGGAGGTCAGGTGGGCGCTTCCCCTCTTCTTCAAGCTCCTAAAAATTAGTACAAAAAATATGAACAAAGGAAAAGAATAAGAAAGAGACCGTCATAACCCAGTTCCCTGAACCTTCTAAACCTTCAGTTTCACCTTGACATGTATACAAAATAAAAAATTCTCAAGTAGATGTGTCCCCATGGAGTGAATATGGCATGAAGCATATATGTGGGTGTTTGTGATAGAAAATGTTCAATTCAAGCATTCTACATCTCACTTAGGCCAACACGAGAAAACATAGATAAGAAAGAGACAAGTATTTATTGAACCAAAAGACATAGAGAGATGGGAAAATTATATTAAAGTCAATGAATAACCAAAGTATACAAGAATTTAGAATAGCTAACAAATCATTTGGGATAAAAATCAACATGGAAAAATGACATTTATGATCATATTAGGAATAATGAATAAATATAAAATAGTATAAAGAATGATTGTTAATGATGGTTGTTTTAACTTAGACGCCCCTTTTCACCCTCTATTCATTGTAAACTATGCATAACTTGAACATATTAAAAAAACTGTAGCCCACATTGACATTGTATGCCACATTAATCCCATATGACAAAAGATAAGAGATCTAGCCTCTTGAATGAATGTAAGTAGAGAAAATTTTCCATACCTGTAGATGGTACAAAATTTCATGGTTAAGTGGAAGCCTCCCATCAACAAAAAGATCCAAATATCCGTGTATCTATCTCAATCGAGCCTCTAAACCCTTCAAAGATGTCAATTTTTCCACTAACCTGTTATGCACAAAAGTTAAATTTTAGAGTTATGTCACCACTAAAAACAAAAGAAACAAAGCTTTGAAACCAAATACACACACAACACAATGTGGTATTCATACAAAGCCATACAAACAAACTAAACTCAGAACATTGGAATTGAAACAACTTCAAATTATGATGCAAAGCATGGATTCACTTTACTCAACTAGAGGCACATTTCACAATAATGGGTTCTTCATCTAAAACAATTGTATGAGGTTCAAATAGTAAAGATATTGATGAAAGATAGAGGAATTGAAAATATACTTGGATGTTGCTAGATTGAAGGGCATAAACTAGTACATGTTTTTTGTGTAGGAGACATATCACATCCACAAACATGGTAGAGCTATGCAAAGTAGGAGAAATTGGCTTGGAAAATGAAGGCATCAGGGTGTAAAGAATCATTTTTCTGCCACCATAGTGAAAATTTAGCACTTTCTTTCATCTTTGCATATTGGTTTGATGTTTCAAATGATGCATTTCTTATATTGAAAAGTGCATTACCTTATTGAGCTTCTCTTTGTTTCAAGAATAGTTTAATATTCTCTACTTAACATGGCCAACCACGTGAAGGTGGAAGCTCTTTTGGCCCCTCCCCCCTCACATCACTCTCAATTCCCCATACCCGATCATATAAGATTAATCATTCATTCATCCAATAATAACATATAACATTCATTCATTAACATATTCACATTCATTCATTCATCCATTAATAACATATAACATTCATTCATTAATATATAAAATTCATTCATTAACATATTCACATTCATTCATTAACATATAACGTTCATTCTTTTAGTTTTTACATATTATCAAAAATATGGTTGTCATAATATGATTATAATCACTCTTTTTTGTTTCTTTTTTAAAGCTAAAAAAAGTTGAAGTGGAGTATCATTTTCTAAATCATATGTTCCCCCTTCAGATGTTCTTCCCTCTACTCGTGATCTTAATGTATGCCTATTCGTATACTCACAACTTGGATGCCGCTACAAGGGGGGTCTGCTGCAATACCAAAGAAATGTTAAATTGATATGTTTTATTATTATTGTTACAAGTATTTCATTAATTAAAAGAACATTAGTGGTGCTCTTTACCTAATGGGGCCACATCATGTTCCTGATCTTGTCTTATAGCCTCATGCTCAACATGTTGAACACCCTCTAAATCCTGATCTAGAGTTGAAACATGAAAGGTTACATTAATTAATACACCAATTACAATTAAATATGTTTAAAAGAACATTAGAGTGGTCCTCTTTACCTGATGGGGCCACATCATGTTCCTGATCTTGTCTAGCCTAATCATGCTCAACATGTTGATCACACTCTACATTCTCTAAAGTTGAAACACAAAAGGTTACATTAATTAATACACCAATTGCAATTAAATATGTTTAATTATATTAATACATACTATATTTTGTATAGCACATGAATACATCTAGTACCATGATATACACCATGACCTTCATCTGTAAGTTGTGCTCTAGCCTCACCAGGCTGCATTCCAATGTCATGTGTAGTATTATCATTGCTTGCTTGTTTAAAACAAATAGAAACATAATTACTTTATGGTGGAAATTAATATTGAATAGATTGCACAAGTATTCAATTTTAAATAAACTTCATTTAGTTTATTTACCTGCATGTCAGATGTAGTGGAAGCTTGTGTTTTCCTAGTCAAGAGTCTTAGGCATTCAACTAGGGCTCCATAGCCTTGCTGGAAGACAATCTTCATGTCCTCTTCAGTGGGTACTTTGTTGAATTCAGAGCCCTGTAGTTTTGCATAAGATGATGAATTTTGCTTCTATGGTGTGATAAAACCAAAATTGTTTACAATTTATTATTTGGATGCAATATTTCATTTATTGATACTTACAATTCATGCAACTAATTTCATATAACCACCAGAGCCAAGTTTGTGTTTCCCACGTTCTTCTAGTCTTGCCTTTGTTTCCTGCAATGTGTTGGGCAGCCTATGAAAAGTTTGAAATATGGTAGATTATGTAAAAAGAAAGAGTAATCAGTATATAATTGCATTGTTGATAGTATCACATACCTTCCTTGGCTTGGTGGTGTCTTTCATTTTTTCTTTTCAGAATTCTCCTTTCCATCTGACACCAGGTCCTTCCACTCCCTCTCTGGAATCATGGGGGGATGCTCGTACTTTTTGTTCTTCTCTAAATGTGACCTATATTGGTCCCTCACATACTTTAGATAGGTACTAGATTTCTTAAGGACCTTGGTTCGGTTGAATGTGGTATTACCGAACAACACAACTAAATGGTTAATGAGCTCATCTTTTAAATCTTCATTTTATGCATTCCACCGTGTACATATGGTGGGCCCAAAGATCTCCAATGTAATATCATTTAGATGTTTATAAAAACATCATTTCCTGCAAAATGATCATGGGATCATTAGTCTAAAAAGAGTGATCAATAATTAAATTTCAATTCGATTATATATAATAATAATTAAAAAAAATTAAAGTACCTGGGACCTTCTCTATCTTTATGGGAATGAAATCCTCGGTCACCACAAATGTGATCAGAAGTATTCTCGTACTATTAATACGGGAAGATCCAAGAAATTTTGCTAAAACATCACCAATACTAGTGGCCTTTGCATCCCTAGGTACATGTCCTAATGCATGTTCTGGCATGTGTTTGATGCTAGAGGGTGTACTACTCGATGTCTACATGGTATGCATTGCTGAAATTTTAGTTGAAAATATAGGCACAGATGATGGGGTTAGATGATGTGATGTATGTGTAGGAAGATCAGGATTGACACTTGTACCAACCCCTACTCCCTGAGCAGCACTTGCAGTACCTTGATCATGGCCAACAACATCATGAGGACCTAAAAAATCCTATAAAAACAACACATATTTTAGTCCATGACATAAAAGAGTACATAATATAAAACCATGAATGAACTTATTTTATAATTAAAGATCTCATGACAGTTTACTTGCAAGTTTTGTGCTCTCTCAGTCAATATTTTAACCCTTTCTCTTATCTCATATGTTTGAGGCACTATGAATAACAACTGAAGGATTTCTTCATTGCATTTTTTTGGGGTCTTCCTTATCATATCCAGAGGGCTTGCACAATATGTGATGTCATCATTGCATAATAGTGATTGCACCTCCCTATGGATGCTATCCTCTACTACTGGTGCCTTTCCCTGATCAGTCGATTGTGACAAGAATATTAAAAACATTATCAAAATTAACCCAATAAACTTATAAAAAAAATAATAATAAAACATTTTGCTCGTATCTAATTTGTACAATTACAATGAGGTAAATTTGTCACGTAGAAGTGCATGAAGATGCATTGTGATTTGTAATTTGGGTCAAAAATATTACTGAAATGAAACCAATAGACTTACAAAAAAAAACATAATAATAAAATGGTATATTGGAGTCATTAATTAGAGGTTGGGTAAAATGGTATATAGTACATACCACCCCCATAGTAATTGTGTTTGTATCTATGTGATTCAAATTGTAATCGGTTAGCAAATCTTCCCCTAAAGTTATTGATTTTATCATACCTACAAATACACGGTTTCCCTCGCATGCCTCGAATATGCAATTGGGTTGCTTATTTGTTGACCTAGTTCATGTACTATTTATAAACCCTGCAATATTCCCTAATTATTTTGGCCTTGCATCAATGTACATAGCCACTCCTTTATTTTGATCCTTATATGTTATTTGTATATAATTTGCTGATAGTGCATACCTATGCATACTTCGTGTATATCGAACCAGCTGCATCCAATATTTGTAACTATAATAGGGTCCGAGAAACTCCATCAATTTAGTAACTTTTTCGTAACCGACCTTTATTTCGTCAATGCAAAATATACCCAAACCGTGTAATGATGATGGTGTTATGCGATATATCCTCTTGTTGACACAAAAATCAGTGTTTATTGGAGGAAGTTCCTTGGGTACCCATTATTTTTGTAGATGTTTGTACCTCAAGGGCACCTCAATGTCACTTATGCTCTCATCATCATAAGAACATGACCCCCCTTTAGCAAGAAAAAAACCCATGCGTTTACAAAATTTTCTTCTAATCTTTTGACCTCTAGTTGATCTCCCTCTTTTAGACCTACAATATGTCTCACTTTCCTCTTCTCTTCTTGAATTTACCTCACTTGAGGAAGATAGATATGAAAAATATCTATTTGGTGCTACCTACACTCATAAGGATGTTGGATGAGGTTCTTTCATGGTGATGTGATCCCAAGGTGACATTATGATTAATCTATCATTTCATCGCTAGAATTTGATAGGTTATAAGGTAATCAAGTCTTGATAGATTACAACTTATTGTTACTACCATCCAAATGTGTCCATCACAAATCAAATAAATGTATGAAGGAGACTGTCCCTTACAATTAATGACTTTTAAATGTCATTATTTTACAACCTAACACAAACATGGAGATTGGAAGATGTAGTTCATAATAGTTGAGGCTATAAAATCCTAAAAAACCTAGACTCAGTGATGAATTTTCCTACATGAACAATGTATGGAAATGTTCCAACGATTTTTTCATGACAATTGAGGGGAAAAGGTAATGAATGATAGTCATTATCAGTCTCATAGTCTCCCAGTCTTAATCCAAGTTATTTGATTTACTAGACTTCTACTTAACGTTTTAACTCCCAAACTTTGTAACGAGTATTAAATGTGACTATGGTCCACCAGTTACACAACCAAGGCCTCCAATGTATTCTCTAATTGTAATCAAATGACTTTTTATCTTCATTCAAGTAAATAAAATTGAAGGGAAACACCATGAAGTGGTTTATTAGACACCTACATGACTAAAAATAGCAGCAAATTTACATTTAATGCAAATTTCCTTTGAAATTTTTTGTAGTGTGCAAAAGAATGGTTTCACCATAAATAATTTTTTGGTTTAAGTTGTCTTGAAAAAGATGAATTAGAACACTAATATAAATAATTTAGGTGCACGTGTGAGGTGGTTCAGCAATCCACTAGTGATAAACTCCATATGTCTAAGTGGTTAATGGGGAGGGAGTGTGTACTAGGCTTGGTTAAGTCATCATAAGTTTATGCTTTGGCAATAAAAATTGTTTAAGTCATCTTAAATCTTCCTATGTCTTATTTTTTATTTGACAAGCCTATTTTCCTATAAATTATAAAAATGTTGTGTTATTAATGGTTGATTTTTTATTTTCCATTGTTAAAATTTATCATGTGTATTAATTCGTTTGAGGGGCTAAAAGGAAAAATTTAAGTGCCCATTGCCCTTTTCTCTCTCTTGTTATTTGTTGTCCTAATAGATGAATCTAGGGATATTGAGATGCTATCCCTACATAACTATCACACAAAAATTAAAGATTGAAAAAAGCCTAAGGTTCTATGGTAAATGTTAGCTATCGAACCACTTATATGTATTAATGAGTTTAAAAAAAATATTTACAAAAAAAATGGTGAAGCCATGGGTTTATTGGATTACATGATTTAGGTAACTTTGTTTTATATTGTGAAGTGCACAACACCTGAAAATGTAAATGATGATTTTCATGATCTATTTGGTAGCATTAATGAGTTTTATGCATTACAATTAGAAGAAAATTTGATATATATTTCTCATGATGTTCATTGCTTGATTGGGATTTATTTAAAAATTTTAAGTTATTGTTATTGAATTGAAGGGTAGTTTAAAAGAAAAAATCAATAAGGAATGTATCTTCTTGAATTTTTCTAAGGTAAAGGGCCCTTTTTAGGTGTTCTCCTCTACCTTTGACTCACCACAAATGGAATATGAACTAACTTTAAGATACCTGCCCTATATATTTTTTATGAGAACCTTAATAGGAAGCATTCCAAACTTATATAATTGGGTGCTCTTCCTAGTTGTAATTCAACCATTAATGGATCAATATTCCAATAGAAAAGGTAAAAATAGGTAAAATATTTTTAAAAAACTACTTTATGTTGTAACTCTCCATCCAAAAATATATGTAATTCAAATAAATAATCCACACCTCCCACTTTTAAGACTAGTGAATCTTGCTCCAAGACAAGGAAGAAGTCAAGTGACATGTGAAATTATTGTGGAAAACTTAGGCATGTTAAATCTAGGTGTTAGAAGAGGGTAGAGACATTGGAGTAAGTCATGTAGTAGAAAAATATTTCTATCTCCAAACCTTCTTCCACTTATAAAGGGTATTCCCTTTCTACTTGGGCTTTGCATAAACCATTTTATAGCTAGATACTTGATTTAGGTGCTTCACATAATATGAATCATCTTATTTCTTCACTTTATAATAGTAACACTTCTTAGTGAATAGTTGAAAATCTCCACAAGTTTTAGTTTTAGCTAGGATCAAGAAATATATAGTTGGTAGATGGTTGAATCAATGATGTTCTCTTTTTTCCTAAGATTTCTACTAACCTTATTTATATTTATTATATTTTTCATTTTAGTGATGGGAATATTTAAGTGATTTCTAGTTAAGTTTGATTTGTATGTTTTATTTTAGAACTAGAATGGTAGAGATAGGATAGAACAATATAACCCTTGGTTGAAAAGTCATTGTAAGAACCTTAAATTCATACCTTAAACCTACAAGATAAACCTTATAACACAAATCAATGCAAGATGATATCATTGGATGAGTATTAGTTGGCTAGTATATTATTACTAGATCAATCAAGAGAAAATTTATAGCTAAGTACTTGTTGACACTTGATAACTGCAAAATTATAGAGGTATTATGTTTCTCAATTGAAGTAAAGGAAGTGGTTGAAATGGAAGTAAAATATTTTAGAAACTCATAAATGATACATATATAGATATATCTTCTTTATATTATCCTTGTAATTAGTTATGTATCTTCAAATATAAAAAATTAAAAGGAATCCAATGTGTATCATCTAATAATAACTTATAGAAAATATCAAAAAGATCAATAATAATAATAAAATATATTAACTAAGAATCCATGCAAGCATACAATAGTATATGTTGGTAAAACTATAATATATACAAGAAAGAAATATATGCATACAATGTCACATGTTAATAATACAAAACACATGTCACTATTCAGGGTCAACATGAGGAAACACTAATTTTTTGGGAATGAAATAACCAAAGATATGATGAAACAATATCTAATCGTAAATAGTACATCATGAATTAATTATGTAATGGTATAAAAATTAAAAACATCATGAATTAATTATGTAACCATATAAGTCAAATATAATTCTATCAAGAAATCAATATCAAATAGATAATATAATCACATAACTCATACATTTCAATGTCATTGATCTTATTCTTCATCCAACTCTTTGTCTGTATCATCTGATCTAGATTCGACATTGTAAGGATTGGTCATATCATCATCATTGTCATTGATATCAGTTTTGATAATTTAATCATTCATATAGATATCATCTTCATGAATATTAACTCCTACATCATCATGATCTAGTTCCTCTTCTTTGACATCTTCATCAAGAACATCATCAACTAACTGTTGATCCTAATCATCATCTACATCATCTTCTAGTTCTTCAGTATCTTCTTCTTCCACCACATTATACTTTACCGACCTTCCTCTTGGATCATGTATAACAACAAATGACCAACCCGGTTTACCTGGAACCTCTGAGTAAAATACCTACTCACATTGGCTTGGAAGAACATAGGGCTCATTTACACCTCACTCGATCGACCTTGTATTAACCATGGTAAATCCATTATCATGTTCAATAATAGTTCTCTCAGGATCATTTTCATTCAATCGTACTCTATACCATTGGACGCAAAACATAATTGATTTGAAGGACTTAAAGTCACACTCAAGTATATCATCCAAAATCCCATAGTATCAATTTTTTGAGACTTCTGGATGTATGTCGCTTCTAGATGAAACATTAGTCACCTAAAAGACTGCAGTTATCCCAGAATCACAAGTTTTCTTCGCGTCATCCAACTTTTTGATTCAAAATTTATGACCATTGCACCACATAGCCTTGTGGTGTTTCACCTGCAATATGTCAAACATGTAAAAATTATTGCATTGTCAGTTGATAAACATATTTATTCTTGGTCAAATGTATGCAAATAAAAAAAAACTCAACATATATATACATCAATATAATTGAAAATAATTAAATAATATGGGTGATTAATATATTTATACGTACCTGTTTATCTCTTAAACCATATGCTAAATCAATTTCCCTTGGTGTAACATTGGAATCTCCATTACGATGAGCTTCTTTAACCAATGAAGCCACACCTTCCCATGTTAATGTGCGACCAAATTTTTGATATCGTTCAATCCATACCGTCATCCAATCAAGATTTTTTGTGACATACAAATTTAGTGCATCCCACTCTCGACCAACTGTATAAAAAAAAAATGAAATTCACAAACGACGTATAATTAGGTAATTACCATAGTATACGACCTTAATTTATAATTGATGTATATTGAAGATTAATCCATGACCATCTTATAATTACCTCTCACTTTCCTCAATCTACCTTTCCCCATCAGGTACTCCCCCTCAAATTTGTTAATGGAGTTGGGATCCCAAATGTGATCTACATGGATCTTTGCTGCAAACTTAGGAAGATATTCAGTAATGTACACCATGGTCAAGTATACCATATATACCTCCACCATAGAACCCTCAGGATGTGCTCTTTGTCTAGCCAAAGCCTTCAAAAATTTCAAGTGCCTCTCAACCATCCACATTGACCTTGTGTGTATAGGTCCACACAATTCAATCTCCTCAACTTGGTGTATGAGGTAGTGTTCTTGTGCATTGAAAAATGCCGAAGGTAGACAATTTTTCATTTCACACATTAAACAAGGAATTTTTCTCTTCCAATAATTTATGCCTTCTTTATCGATTTCTTTAGATGACAACCATCTATAAGTGATTCAAGGCACAAATATATTAACGAGATTTAACAAAATAATACAATATATTAGATAACAAGTAAAACAAATGGAAAATATAATATCCATACAACAAATTGAACAAATATTGCTACTTACCTCATGTATTTTCCAAGATCATATATAACTTGCTTGACATTGTTGTCGAAGTTTTCTGGGAGAGATAGAGGTAGAATGTACTGCAACAATTATAAAATGATATTTTCATTATTTTTCCAAAAGTAGTAAACATAGTACATTGAAAAGTACATGCAACATACAAATATATATATAATATACCAGAATAATTACCTTAATAAAAGTATGCCAATCATGCATTTTCATCCATGACCCAAATTCACCTTTCTTTATTATGATATTGTTTATGTTCATAGAAAATCCTGTGGGAAATCGATTTTTTTGTATGACTTCTTTTATAGCATTGCTTTGCTGCTCCGTTAATAACCAAGGAAGGGAACTTATATTAATTTGGTCTCCATCACTATTTAATTGAATGACATTTTTCATTGCATGATTGGCTTCCTGAATTTCACTACAATTTTTGACATTTTTTTCTTTGTCATGCCTTCCATCCAATAGTTTCTATAACATTTATGTTATATTCTTTCCAATATACATTGTATCAAAAAATGCACAATTTGTAGCTGCTCATAGTAGGGCAACCTACTAAATTGTCTGGGTTAAATTTTCAATCCCTATGGAAGCCAGCCATTAATGTCTTGATGACCTTCATGAAGCATATAAGTTAAACAAATTAACGACAATCATTTTCAATTACAACATGAGTAAACAAAACACAATATAAAAATATAAATTCCAAACATATCATATATGATAGATAAACAGTTTGATCTGATGTAAAACCTTGACAATTAATTCTATTATATTCCAACTTCCATAGGCGAGGTATCATTCTTCGTGGTTTTGATGTATTCTCTTTTTTCCCATTGAAAAGATGTTTTTTCAGTAGTTTGATACTTATGAGTTTTGTGGAGGAAGTGCCTATACTCATCAAACACCTACTTTCCTAAACTTGTTGCACGATGAGATTTCATCTTTGGACCACAAACTGGACATGCAAATTTTCCCTTTTTTTGAAGACCTGCAAGATCATATATAGTTGGATTAAATATGTCAATTTTTATAATTATAAATAATGAATAGATTATTTAAAAAATATTCATGATATCTACTTCATAAAATTAAATATCATTAAAGTGCATTTAAACGTTATAACATACCACAAAAATGTGTTAGCCCTGGGGCATCATGAATTATCCATACAAGCATTGCATGGAATTGAAATTTTCTTTGTCCTATTGGTCTAGAGATGTCATACATAGTGACGCCATTCCATAACTTTAGTAACTCATCGATAAGAGGCTCGACATATACATCCATGTCTTTAACTTGGTACATACCTAGTTGAATGAACATAAACTTTACATAATTATTATAATTATTTTACTGCAATATATATAAATTAATGTACATGACTATTAAATGAAAAAATATGTCATTATGCAACAAATAAGACAAATGATATGCTACTATGTTAAAGAAAATTGGTGTAAAAAAATACCTGGAACAATCATTGCCAACATTATATGCTCCCTCTTTATTGACATCCATGGAGGAATGTTATTGTTGATAACAAAAATAGGCCACACAGAGTAAATAGATCTCAACTCTCCAAATGGATTGACACCGTCCACTACCAATGAAAGCCTGAGATTACGAGGTTCTTCTTTAAAGTGTGGCCATTTTTCCTCCATGTCCCTAAATGCAGAACCATCCACAATAATTTGAATAATGTCATCTCCACTTCTATTCTGTGCATGGTAATCCATAAATTTCACTAAGCTTTCGCACCTAAATAATCATTGCATACATGGAATAATGGGAATATAACGAAGAACCTTGCAAGACACCTTTTTTGTTAGTTGATCTGTTCGATATCTACTAATATGAAATTTCGGGCATTTTGTTGAAAATTCATGTTGTTTATGATATATAATATGATCATTGGGACATGCATCTATTGCTTGATACTCCATTCCAATATCTTTCATAATGGCAGATAAATCTCGGTATGGGCGAGGTAAAATATTTGATGGTGGTAACAAAAATTCACCTATCAATCTACAACAAAAAAATAATTTGTTAATATAAAGAATATTAATGGTACATATTTCATCCTTTATTTACTAGTGATGAACTAACAACAATTAAAATAGATGAAAAAAATGGCATATATGACATACCTTAACATTCATGAGATTGCTATGTTCGATAAACCATTCATAACCTTCAAGTTCACCAACAACAATACAGTAGAGAGAAGAATTTTTTGGGAACCTTCATAAAGGGGTTCATATACCTTCTCAAGTACAGGTAAATCATGAGCACCATCAAAGTCATCTCAATCATCATGATCAGTTGCGTCACTAAATGTGTCATGGATCAATGTATTTGTACCATCATCCTCAACTATGTTTTCTAGTGCATGATCATCTTCTTCCATAGGATCATTAACTTCATCTTTGATATTCAAAGCTCCATGTTCCTCTACTTGCAAAACCACATTCTTTGGGCCGTGATAATCCATATCATGTGCCCTAGGGCGCCCCACCTTTATAAAAATGATTGACACAAATAAACCATTATCATGATCAAGTGATTTTTTTTATATATAAAAAATGTTAAAATGATATAAACATTTACAAATTCAATCAATATAAAGACATATAATGAGCAACTTACCAATGGATGATAATCATGCCCCCCTTCAACATGACCATGTTTCCTGCAATGTTTCTCAATTGTTGTGATTAAAAATCTTCTCATCTTTAATCCCTTACAATTATTGCAAGGATAATAACATTTCCCATCACCCTTTCTTTTAAATCTAGCCCATATTTCATTTTGTTCTACACTAATATTATCTTGCATTTTCTTTACCAAGCTTGAATATTTAGGTCCTCAAAAAATATCAAACTCACACTCCAATAATTTTTAATCATAGACAGGTAACAAAATCTAATAATATTTTGTACCAAAAAAATTCGGCCTATAACCTCCACAAACTGTCACTCACAAGTATCCCAAATTTGCAAGTAGGGAAAATTTGCAAAAACTATTGCAAGTATAGATAAAATGTCGAACAAAATTCTATTTATTAAAATTTGTGTCCGATGTTCATCGAAATTTTGACGAAACTCACTATTTGTCGATTTTTTTTATGAAACTCATTGTTCGTTGAAATTTCGATGAACGTTGAGCACAAATTTTAAAAATAAATTAAAAAGTACATATGTACCCGATGATTCATCTAATTGAACAACTTTCATCGGAAAGTTTCATCATATTTTGTAGTCAAATGAGTTAGTGATTATATAGAAAATGAGATTGAAAATGGATGATCAAGATTGTGTTGGAGAATATCCAGATCAACAGTCAAAATGTGTTGATAGGATTTAGACATGAGAAGCTTGTGCAAAGTTTATTGCACAATTTGTGTGATTGAGGAATAGATTGGCTAGTCAAGGATTAGATTGATCAGTTAGAATTTAGATTGATCAATCAAGATTTTAGATTGCTTAGTTAGGAAATTAGATTGCTTAGTTGGCAAATTCGATTGATTAGTTAGGAGATTGATGGCTTAGTTAGAAAATTAGATTTCTTAGTTAGCAAATTAGATTGATTAGTAGTAATCGTAATTTTCTTAATCAAAAAGTGGGTGAGGAAAATTGATTAATTGATTTAATTAATTAATTCGTTTTTGGAGTTGAACATGCAAATCAAGTTACATTAGTTTGATTTTATTTTTGATAAATGATTTGAATAATTTGATTTAATTATTCAAATTTTGGAGGGAAAGTGTTGTAATTAAATTATTATGATTTAATAATTCAATTAACTTAATTAGAGGAATAAGTTTATTTAGTGATGTAATTAAATACTTGGCATTATTTAATCAATCGGGATGAAATAAAGTGAGATTAAGACTTCATTAAATAAATGTAATTTATGTAATTGGTCGGAATGATGAAATGTGAATTAATCAAATAATGTTTTTTATTTTATTAAAAGTAGAATTAGAGTTTTTTAGGACTTTATTAAATATATGAAATTTATTTAATTTTTTAGAAATTATGAAAAAGTGAATTAATTAAATAAAGTTCTATTATTCAATTAATAGAGGAATTTAGGGTTTTTTTATGCTATTTTGATATTGTGTGATGTTTCCAAGATGTTCTGAGATGTTGCAAGATGATTTTGAGATGTTTCAAGAGATTCTGAGGTGTTGTAGGATGATTTTGAGATTTTATAGGACATTTTGGGATGATTCTGAGATGTTACAGGAAGTTTTGGGATGATTCTAAGATGTTGTGGGACATTGTGGGATGATTATGAGATGTTTCAAGACATTTTAGGATGATTCTAAGATGTTCTAAGATGTTTCAAAATGATTTTGAGATGTTTCAGGATGATTTTGAGATATTACAGGATGATTCCGAGGTGTTCTGAGATGTTCCAGGATGATTCTGAGATGTTCGGCGACGTTGTGGGATGTTGTTTGATGTTTTTTAGGGTGTGTGATAGGTGTTAGGTCAAATTTACATGTCTACAATAATATACAATTATAAGTTGTTTTGATTCGAAAAGAATAGGATTTGAAATACCATTTGCATGAATATTGGGTAGTGTGGAATAAGCTTTCATTTCATCACCGGACAATTAGAGAAGGCAAGGCCCAAGATGCGGGAGCACCTCAACTCTTCAATTGTAATGTCTTAGGCATTTAGAATTTTGTGGGACCATGTTAAAGAAATGGTTAAGTGTTTAAAATTGCAGTGATATATTCCTAAAAAGAATTAAATAACAGTTGTAACCGAATGTAGGTATGGGCATATCGGGTAGAGGAATGGTTTGTTAACTACCCTAGAATCTCTATTAAGAGGGAACATGTAACTGAATAGAAGGGAGGAAAAAAGAGTGCAACTACGAAAAAGAGAGAAAAGAGTAACGAGAGGTGAATAAATCGGGCTCTTTGGCCTTTGACCAGAGAGCCATTTAATGTACAAATGTTTTTGCAGTATTAATATTTGAATGTGATTAAGTGAAGTTTCCATTTCCTATCGGGTTGTATCACTCTATTTTTTTATGGTGTGTTTGTTTTGCAAAATTGTGAGCGTAGGTTAGTTTTGAGGATTTCGATATGTGTGGACTATTTTTAAATCACCATTGTTGACAGTCCCGAAAAGCATTGCTCGACACTCACCTTGGAGACCGAGGGAGAGATACTGGCAAAGCTATGATTATTTGGTTTGGTTTACAGAGAAGCCATTATATCATGGTACATCGCTCGACCATTATAGTTGATACATCCCATGCCGTGTAGACCCACAAGGTGTATGGGATTCGATTGGCTAGTGAATTGTTGTAGAATTAGTGTGTTGTGTGGTAACGAAATTCTTTAGCTTTAAATCTATTTTCAATCCTTAATTATTGTGTTAATTTGAGATCATTCAATGTGTTGTGAATTATTTTTTTATGGATTATAAATCAGATTTTTTGTTGCTGCAGATGCATTCAATTTGATAGATTACTTTTTAGTTGAATTTAATCAATGTATTTGTTGTCTCATATGAACTTAATTTAGCAAGATTATTTTAGATGATGTTAATCGGGACACTTATTAATGCATGTGGATTGGATTCAACACTTTACATTTCAATTCTAGTGATTATCTACCTTCTAATAGTTTAGTTTTAGTAAGAATTATTGGTTATGTTTGATCATAACTTGATTTTGCTACAAACTATCCTTGACACAAGTTCTTGTCACACAGTTGATAGGAAGTCTATAAACCAGATTTCTAAATAAAATAGGTTACATGTAGTTGCATCCATTCACACTTAGCTCTCTAGGTTTATCCCTCAGGCAAACACCCCCAATATATTTCACAAGTTCATGACCCTCGGATTGAAAAATAAGGAAACCTCATAAAGATCCCAAGGATTGATTTAAATACACTTGTCGATAAGATAGAATTACAAGGATAGTTTACTGCTAAAGCTCACCCACGGTTTAATCAAATCACCCCTCATCTTGTCTCATTAATGATATGAATCCCACCTACCTCCACTACCTTACACATAGCCCCCAACATTTAATGAATTTTCATCCCAAGGTGTGCTTACACATGTGTGAGTACACCTCACCTCTCTCCTTACACTCAATTGTGACACTTGACACAATGCTAATGAGCCACATCATTGATCGATACATCATATTCCTAATCAATCCTAGCCCTCGATTAACTTTCAATATTGGCCCTCTATTTCTCCCTCCAATTTCCTAAAAATTGGGCCCTCAACCTCTCATTTCTCCATCTTGAAATTGGCTATGATAATGTTGGTGTAATTGTGAGCAATTCACATCCAACACTTAGAAAAAAATCCAACAAGAGTAGGGTGCATCTTGAGGGTCATCAAAAGGTATAACATTTTCTATGTTCTTGATTTTAATTCCTTTGTTTTTTTATGCTTTCTTATGATAATTTGACCCCTCTACATTTGGCATGCCCGGTGTGACCCACGTCCCTGCTAATCTCTTTGTCAAAGTTTGTGAATTCAAAAGTGTGCAAGTTCAAATATTATTAAATGATGCTTTCGTCTCAACTTGTTGCGCCTCTTTCTTGACTTACTGTGACTTCACACTAATTTTCTGCACCTATGTTCAAGTTTTTGGTGCCTCTATTCCAATTGACAGTGCTTCTGTGCACAATAACGACACCCATGTCTAATGTTTATTGTCTTGTTAATGTGTTGACTATTTTTGGTTTTGCAGGATTATTTTGGTATCTATAAAATAGGCTCAATGTGTTTAAGTTTAGTCTTTATTCATCAATCTAATAGTTGGTTCTCTTTCATTTTTGCAATCACAACTACAACATTAAGAGCAAAGATTATAAAAAACCTAAAAATTTAATAATCAATCTAAAAATATACTTAAGCTAAACAAGATCACTAGATATCACATTACATTTCATTTTGGGATTTTAAAATTTACCCTAAAAGGTTAAATAACTCATATTTTTCTTATATTTCATTTTGTTGGGTGACTCCTAGTTTTTTGTGCCCATGCAGAAACCTACTACGCCTGTATTGTGGCTAGCGGTGCTCTTTCTCTTGTGCTTCTATGGTGACTGGATGTTCTTCCATCATAGGAAACAACGCTTCTACTTTTACGTAGCATAAGGTAGTTTAGTTTGTGTTATCTCATTTTTTGTTGTTCTTTCATCCTTTTTCATTTGGGAAAATATCAGTATTTTATCTCTTTTGGTTAGGGAAGGCTAATGTAGTCATTCTTTATATTAAAATTTTATTAACTAGACTCATAATGTGGGAGTCATTTTTTGCACATTTTGGTGCTTACATTTAGGATAGTTAGTTTAGTCTTTTTTGGTTATATTTCAGCATTTTACTTAATCAATCATTCGGGATACATCAATACTTTGCATCTTTTCATCACATATAGCTAGAATAATTGATAATTAGTTTTAAATCACATTATTTTACCTAATCTAACGCAAGCATAGCTTTAACATAAATCTGCACCTCTATTTTCTATTTTAAATTTTTTGTTTCTGGTTTCTACAAATTGTGCCTCTGCTAGATTTTCATTTTTGATCGTTTTTGGGCTAACAAGTGGACTAACGAGTGGGGCAACTGGTTGATTGTCCAATAAAAATATAAGAGACTACTAATCTATGGTTTTGCAGGATGTTAGTCTAAGATCTCTTTTTTTCACTAGTTTAGGTACTAAAATTAGAGTAGAAGGTTAATGAACTTTTTTTTTTTGCTTGAAAGGGTGCAATAGACGTATGCTCTCCCCTTGCATTTAGTGTGATCTTGGGGATCAAAAATCTTTACATCTCTTCATTTCATTTAGATCTATGTTTTAGGTAAACATAAGGTTGCTAGTTTTGTGTGTACGCTCTCTCATCATGCTTTGTGTGATCTTAGGGATCAAAAACACCTAACATACCTTTCCCTTTAGGAGACCTTCCTAGGGATTTCATCACCCTAGGGGGAAATCTCAACCACACATACCGACGGGGTATATAAAGGGGGAGAACTAAATTTGAACCCCAATCTAGTTTTGTCATTATTTAATAGAGCTCTGATTGCTTAGGGTGATTCTAAGCTAGGGGTGAAGGGCTGGTCTAAGCTTTCAATACCTCATTGAATTTCCTAGCCCATGCTTGTGACGGTCTAGTGTTCATGTTTGAGCCTCATGTACCTTTCATATATCGAGGAATCCTTGGAAAAAAATTGTGAAACTTGGAAATCCATCGAGCATAGAATAGTGTGGTGTAGGGGATGTGAATCACACCCTCTAAACTTCCATCATTCAGCTCGCTTGAGTAAGATAGAAATCCTTAGTGTTGCATAAGCTATATGTAGCTTTTTGAGGAGAGGGTGATATGTGACATCCTTCCATTGCAAGAGGCCCCTAGCTATTGACTCTCATAGACAAGAGGTGATACATAACCTGAAAGGGTATCCCTCCCTTGCATCGAAGGAGATTCCAAGTTTGTGGGATCACATTATTCTATAAACCTACTTGAGCTTAGGATTTTTAATCAAGTTCTTTAAGAGTATTTTTGTGTGAAACCCATGAAAGAAAAATCAGACAAAGAGCTAAGGATTTGGATATACCCTTTAAAAGAAATAAAATAAAATAATTTGGCCAATGTGATTTATTGTTTGTCAAGTGTATTTCCAAAACACCTAAGACTATAGAATTATGCCTATGACCAAAACTATTGTGCCTCTATCAAAAATTGTTACACTCGCGATTCTACGCCTTTGTCAAAAATTTTTGCACCTATGTTTTCCTAAAACTATGTCTACATCCTATCACAAAACCTAATCCTTCTGATTTTGACCTCTTAGGGCTCCCTAGTTAGTTTGAAATAATCTATAACTCTACCAGCTTCTGATCATCAACCACTCCATCTTCATATCTAAAATTTTCCATTATCAATCCTCCACCCCCCACCCATCATTTAAATTTGCCCCTTTGGACTTGGTAAAACCTTAGAATCACTCATCATTTTGACACCTTGGACTTGGTATCACCCCCTCCTTTTTTTTATATTATCATCTTACCCATCCTATTGATCATCATCATCTAATCCAACCTTAGGATACATCCTTTAATCTTCAAAAATCATCATCTAATCCTACCATCATCCTTCTCAAACCGAATTTGTCATTAGGAGTTAATCTAGATCCTCCATGATCCTTAATAATCTAGAGGTAGCTTAAGAAATTTCCTATCTTAATTTTCATCCTTGGTTAGATCATCTTTTTAGATAATTTAGCCTAAGGATTTGGCTCCCTTTTGCTAAATTTTTCAAAATCATCCTCATTTATCCTTTCTTAGGAACTTACCTATCCTAAGTAAGGAAATCCTAAATTATGTCATCCAAAGGATCTATGTTAAAAAAAATTATTACAACCTTTGGTTGCTTACTATCAATTTCATACAATCATCCTAAACCAATCCCATCATAGTATCCAAAAAAATTCATCCTTAATCACATCACCAAATCAATCATCCTAAAAACCAATCCTTATAAATAAATCCTAAGGAAATCCTAATCCCCAACCCTTACCATCCAAACCTTAGTATAACATTATCACTCAATCATCCTATCACAAATTCAAGTCTAAACCTAGTCCAAAGTACACACCCTTAATCTCTTAAAGAATTTTTCCTTTGCATGCCAACCACTAGGTCACAAGCAAGGGAATTAATGGATTCTTAAGGAGAAGCCTTTTTCAACACCACTTTGTCTCAACCACCAACACCCCATGAGGACATGGTAGATGCTTGAGAAGAGTCCCCTAACTAAGGGAATTCACAAATAATCCTCACAACCAACAAATGATGGAAAAAATTATTCTCCTTGAAAAAGATCACAAGGGGAAAAAATACCTTCCACCGCCGATATCCTACAAGCAAGGGGTAGTGACCCTTCAAAAAATCCCTCATCATCCACTAACTTCTTCAATCACATCCTTGGTCCACAACTTAATACCAATATCCCCTCTTCCACCAACACAAATCAACCTAATGTCAATATACCCCAATTAACAAACACAACCTCTTCCATAAATACAATCTTATCTAACACCAACCTACCCCCTTCTTCAATCACCACATCAATCCTCATCATAAACATAAATATTACTCTCTCCACAAATTTAACACAATCCCTCAACACCATACCCCCCACTTTCATCACATCTAATGGTCACTATTCCCCCTAATACCAATGTCACTTATGCACCTTCCAATTCAACTATATCCACTCAACCCCTCCCCACTTCATCTATTCATGCCAATTATATTGCTTCACAAAATATATCCCAACCCCTTAACAAAAAAATCCCTCCACCACCCCCTAACAATCCATCAAACCCTAATCAACAAATCATTCATAATCAACCTCTACCTCCTTATAATGCATTCGCTCCTAATCCCGAAATCAACGTTCATACCCAAACCCAACATAACAATCCTCCACCCCCACCTCCCCAAAATCCTCCACATATCAAAAATCGAGTCCCAATGCCTAATAATCAACAATACAAAACCAACATCAATAATCCCCCATAAAACCCCTCGTATCAATACATGTATAACCAACCACTTCAAAATCCTCCACAAGATCATTACCTTGCCCAAGAGTTGCAAAAAATGAAAGACATGATCCAAGGAATCCAAAGTGGTCAAACTAAGAAGACCTTTAGGTATGAAGACATATGTCCTCATCCATTTGACCAATCTATACTAGCAATCCCCTTCCCTAAAGACTATGAGATCCGAAAATTTACATGGAAAACCTAAGATGGGAAAAACCATGGTGAGGATTAACTCACAATATAAATTAATATCAACACTAAATATAATAGGGCTCATTTCCCAAAAAAAGGAAAGGCTCATTTCCATAATAGAAGAGAATATAGAGAAGAAAGTTACAATGAGAAATCCATCTCAAGGCAATAGAAATATCCACCACAAAATCACCAACACCTTCGCAGTCTTTTTGAAGTATTTTAGACACCTTCTGCTCATAGTATTAAGTAATCTAACACATTAAATCTCACACTACACTTCTCAAATTTGCACCCTACAACTCTAAAATTCACATCACTCACATCATACTGATATATCTTATCATCCCTCAACAACTCAACACCTATTTATATCATATTCAACCTTGAAGACATTCTCCAAGGTTGGATATGCATCTCAACCATGCAAATTCAAATTAAATCGGCACCAAAAAATTCTCATTGTGGAAATAAATCAAGGCAAACCACAACACACCTTATCTAGGACCTAGATCCACTCATACAAGCCATGCCACACTTCCACAAACACCAAAGAAACTTCACAAGAATTGTAAACACCCAAGGTCGGTCGAACCTATGTTAAAACCATTAACACTTAAGTACACGCTTCCTCAAATTCAAAGATAACTCATAGACACCACATAACACTTGAATAATATCTAGAATATTTCAAAAACAACTTGAAATTCAAAAATTTACTTTGCAACAACTTTCACTTGAAGAATGTATTGATCCAGTGCACTCAAATAACTCTACCATACAATGTAACTCAAGAAACCTACTTTCAAAGCACAAAACCATGAAAAAATTCATCTAAAGAAAGCTATACACACTATAAACACTCTTAAAGATCTGTAAGACCTGAAAGCACTCTATGTAAAAATGTGGAGCAAGAAATTTTTTCCCAAACACCTTTGCAATATATAGTTCACACACTCGTGAACACACCTTCCTCTGTGCAATGATCTAACACACAAAATTCTACATGAAACACCTTTGAACACCTCTAATAAATATATTTGAATTGTGCAAGTAGATATTCAACCCGAAATAATTGTGGAGCAAAAGCATAACACACTACTCTACAACACAAAACATACTACAACACATTGTTTCCTCTTTTTATTCAATTTTCTGAAAAGCACTTGGAAACCAAGCACCAAAAACATATTGTCAACATATTTAGTACTTCCTCATTACCATCAATCCAACTTCAACATAGCAACTCAACCATACATCCATTAATAGAATCTTATCAAAGAAACACTAGAGGTTGATACCAGTAGCTTACTAATGACAACTTAATGCAACTAATCAAAGCATCATCAAAGACAACACCAACTCAATCCCAATTGCAAATCCTTGCAGAAAAATCCTTCTCATATAGTTGACACCAATGAAAACACCAAGGCTTGATGACATAAATTAAAACACCAACTACACATACTTGAAACAATATGATAGATGGTTAGACAAAGAAAGGTGAAAATTATATCTAGATCTTAGATAATGATTATCATGATTCACTTTGCATGTTGAAATTGAACTAGATTGATGAGTTCAAACTAATGGATAAGGGGATGGAATATATCAACTTAGAATTAGAGAAAATCTTAAGCTATTCTATACCACTGATAGGATAAATTGACCCTTTACTTGGAGAAGGAAAAATTCTAAGGAAATATTAGAGATAAAGGGGCATGAGATCTAGATAACTTATGTATTAATATTGGTAGATGAGGGTTTATTGATTATGAATGGGTGAATAACTTTTTGAATTCTTTTATGCATATAATGGAAAGGTGAAATGTATGTGGAATATTGAATTATGGTATTTATGGTATATCTCAGGTCTTATATGTGTATGTTGGTATATATGAGGTCTATTTGTGCATAAGTTTGTGAAATTTTAGGTTTTTGATGATAGTAATCAAGTAAATAATAGTCTAGATCAATTACGTCAAATGATAGATCACATTTGTTGTAGAATGGATGAAATGCACCAAAAAGAGGGTCAATGGTGTAATTTTATATAAATTTTATTAGGTTTGGATTACAATATAAATATTCTATGTTCAAAAAATAGTCATTTGTGTTGTTTGTGGGATTAATTTGAAGTAGGATTGGTCAATTGTTCAATAGAAAGGATCAATTGCACAATTCTAGATAAAAAATATGTTTAGAGATTTGTGTGTAAAATAAACTGTGTTGAAGGATAATCAATCGCACCAGACAATAATCAATTACAAATTTTGATGGATAAATTACACTATTCTATGAACTTTTTGGAAATTTGACTATTTTTTAGATTTTTCATCAAGAAAACAAAATCAATCAATAAGACATAATGGCTATTAATATTCTACGGTATAAGGCCAAATGGTTTCACTAGTCTTGTACAATAAATACACACCAAACACGATATACAACCTATACTATTCAATCAGGGTGTGAATCACTAATGTAGGCCCAAGTGATAAAATATCATAGAATTGTGTTGAAGCATGATCCACTCTCAAAAGGGAATAGCTAGGTCTCTAGTGGCATAATGGATCATCTTCCTCCTTCCCTTGAAGGAGTTTTACATCTTGAAATAAATTATATCTCTCTTTAGGATGGTACATGTTGGGTAGCTTTAGACATTATATTATACCTTACATGACACTAGATCAAAATTTGATAGTATTAGGCTTCTAATAACAAAGTAGTTAGTGGTATCTATGAAAAATGAGTCTACTTATAATGCCTTAGATTGGGGAGTCTCACTCTCTTTCCTCAACTAACAAGTCTTTATAGACCAAGGGTCTTGAAACTTGGCTCAAACGATGTTGGCAACACCTTGGGGTACAACTTTCATTATCATCCCTTTATATACACAACCATAAAGATACTAAATTATTATAATAATTTAAAAAATAAACATGCTATTGGTTTTAATCCCTAGGCTCATATTAGATGCAAGAGCAGAGCATACACAAATAACACTCCTTGGGTAAAAAGAAGATAGATGTGGATTCAAATGTGTTTTTGATCCCCTTGCTTGCACTAGGAACAAGGGGAGAGCATAAACATCGATGATTCCACCAGACATGATAAACATTTTATTTCCCTGTAATAAATTGAAGTTTCAACTAAGTTCAAAAATAAAAACAATAAACCTTGCATTAGATGTATTAGTAGTTTCAAATTTGTTTTTTCTTCTCCCAATGAAATCCAAAGCTGCATGCAAATCAAGTTAGTATCCAAAAAACTATAGAAGAGAGTTAGGGAGTAAAAATGGCATAGATAAATTGCACAAAATAATGGACCAAATACATAATAGTATTAATCAATTGTGTGAAATGTAGAATTAGATGCATGAAATAAAAGATAAATTAACCAAAAAACATAGAGGTTCTGAATCATATACATGTCATTTGCATTTTTTACTTGATCAATTGAGTTGCTTCCCCAATTAGATGCATTGTTTTCCAAATCCATTGTACTAAACTGGGAAAAATAAGAATAGGATAATGGATAAAAAGTTCTAGGGTTAGAAACCTACAAATTAAAATCAAAGACTAACAATAGAACAATAAATAGTGAACAAAGAGAAAAATATATCAATAAAAATATATTATTTGTGACCTAGAATTAAATTCACATTTTGATAATCAATTGCACCAAATGGTCAATCAAATGCACTGAAACCTTGATCAATTTCACTAAAAGATTTGAATTTCTTTGTTGTGTACAATATTGAATGCATCTTTTTTCAAATCATATGTTTTGAAAGGTCGATCGAATGTGTTGAATCCTCCATCAAATGCATCATTTTACCTTGTAACTTCTAAAATAAAAGATCTTTCACAAAAAAATCATTAAAATAAATGGGGCATGGATCCCACCAGGTGTTCCAAAATATAGATCAGTAAAATGAGAGTGATAATGAATAAAAAAATACAATCAAACCAAATCACTCAATAAAGCTTAAGAAAAATTACATACTTAAACAATAGAAAACTTGCAATAATAAACCATTACAAAATAACCTTACTTAGTTAAATTGTTGTTCAATTGCACCTTAAAGAATGGTGTTGTAGTTGCTCTTAGATTTTTAGCACAAAAAAACTTAATGATACATATGTATATTTATGTAGCAAGAGAGAGAGAGAGAGAGAGAGAGATTAGATGGATATGGGATTATATTTATAAATTGAATGTGATATCGATCAATGGTTGAGATTGGATAAAAGGTTGAATAGATCAACAGAAGAAAATATTTGAGAAGAATTGATTGATAGAGATGAGGAGTTAATTGATTGCATGATTTGATCTAACTAACTGTATGGAGTAGTTAAGAGGATTGATTGATGAGATAAGTACGAGTGACTATTAGTGAGACTAAATAGATTAGGTAGAAGGATGAATAGATTGAAGAGTGGACTAGAAGTGAGTGAAAGTTAACTGATGAGGTGGAAAGTACATGGATAATTAATTAAATTAATTATTTAATTCATGTACAAAGTGAGAGAAATAAATAAAATAATAATTTTATTAATTTTTAGAAGCAGATAATATTTGTAAGAATAATTAGTTTAATTAAATAATTACAAATAATTATTCAATTATTAAGATTTAGAAAAGATTAATTGAAGATGAATTAATAAAATACTTATAAATTATTTAACCAATGTGCAAGAGAAGAATAATTCATATAGAGTAAAAGAAGATGAAATTATGCAATTATCAAGGATGAAGGGGAAATGATGTTAATTTAATTAAATAATGGAATTACTTAATTAAAACCAAAAGAAGAATTGATGAAGGGTGGGTGCAGAAAGATGGGGGGCTAAAAAGTGGCCAACCCATTTTTTTTTTTTGAAAAAGCCAAAACACACTCACATTATAACACAATCATGCTATAATGCACTCATGTTATGGCTTAGAGTGTTGAGCCTTAGACTTAGCTATTACAAGGCCAAAATATGCTCGTGTTATAATGTGAACATATTTTACCTTATTTAAACAAAAAAAACATTTCATTTTGGTTCATGGCCTACAAACCCTAAAAATAATCTTGCATTCCAGGAAGGAAAAAATCACTTTGTTTCTTCACCAAATCTTCATCAAAATTCCACCATGATGTCAGGGAGGTCAAAGGAGTAAGTTGTTTTTTTGTGTGAATTTGGTATTAAATGCATAATTTTAATGTTTTATGATGTAAATTTGTTTAATTTTCAGGAAATGATAATGCAGCTCCTTTTCCTCAAAATCCTAATTCCACCTCATGATGAAATCCTCCTTGAAGAACAACCCCAACAAACACCTCCAACACTTCTTCAACATGCTCCAAGAACTCAAGAAATTTTGATGGGGAAAATTGAAAATAACAAAAAACAAATTGAGGAGTTAATTGCAAGGTTGAGAGATCTTGCAGGCACAACCTTGCATAGAACCATGTTTGCTCAATCACTTGAATCAATAATATATCACATGTAGATTCAATTAGCAATAAAATAGGTAGTTGGTCAGAAAAGAAATGAGATTTTAGATAATTTTATGCGGATAAATTATCATATAAATAAGTTAAAAATGAAAAATTACAAAATTTGACTTGTGTGCACTATTCACAAACCCTAGAATGAATCAAACTTTACATCCTTCAAGAAAGAGGCTCCCTATCCATTGGTGCAACCACCAAGGTATAAAGAACAATTTTTGGAGGAGGTGGTGGATGGTTTTTGACCATCGTCCATGCAACAACAATGAGGTACCACAATATTTTTTGAGAAAACTCTACTATGAATTTCTCCTCAATAAAGTCCCAAACTATTTTGACATGTGAGAATTCTAGGGTAGAGGTGGGTGCTCTACACAAGAGAGATTGGGGGCATGTATCGATGCATAATGGCTAGTGACAAAAGCACTCACTAGGCCAACATATGAGCATGTGACTAATCCTTCTGGTGTGAAGGAGAGTGATGAGGTGGATATATTGTAGTTGATTAGTTCCCTCACCCAAAGACGCATACAACATACTAGTCCTCTAGCACAAGGTGATTCAAGCGAGTCTTCGAGGAGTGAGTTCCACCTCATTATTGTTAGGCTTGTGGGTAACTTTGTGTTTATGATCCCACATATAGTCATGATGTAGGTGCCCAATGTACATCTACAGATTATTAGATGGTGATGATAGATGCCCTCCTTAATGAGACATTCGACCTTGATAGTCAGGTAAATGTTAGCAAGTTCATTGAATTTAATTTATTAAATTTCATTTTTGAAATGTAATATTAACTAAATTAGTTGAATGGTTATAATGAAATTTTAGGGTCATAGTATTCACTTTGTTTTCAGTAGTCCTCCACCTCCCTATTACATGACCACATGTATTACAAAGGTATGTAACTAGAAATAATTATAAATATTGCATGTGAATAGCTAAATGCTATATGAATGGTATTCTTATATCTCATTCTAGATTTTGAATGGGTTAATCTTGGAGCTTTGATGACAACACCTGCTAGTGGAGGTGGTCATTGAAGTTTCACTTAGGTAATATAGATTATTTATAATTCAAAAATAAAAAAATTATATTTCATAATTGAATAATGTTTAATGACTTGAAGGTTCTAGATAGTTTTTAAGTATGCTTTAAACTCTTTAATTGATTTTACTTCAAGTTGTTATGCACTTCATAATCTATGAATTTCATTTGTTCAAGTTGTTGACCTCAAAAAATATAGGTTAGTGGCATCACTATCTTGTAACATACCATCTCTCTACTCACTATTGGGATCATGAATGTTGCTCGGGATATTGATTGTATTACTACCCTTTTCCTATGTTTACTATACTTATCATGATGAATATGTTATTGCATTCATGTTATGGCTGTAGACTTTCATTTATACCTTTGAAGTGCTTGACATTATAAAGGACTGCTCTCTTTTTTTATTGATTGCATACTGTCATCTTCTATCAATTATACTCAATGGTATATAATCCATAGACAAGGTACTTCCCACTTATCATTTAGAAATATATTCCCTCTCTCTATCCCTTCACAAGGACTATCCTCTATGAATATGATCATTAAAAGGTAACTGTCACTCTAAAGTATCCTTTAATAATAAACTATGCATGCTCCTCTTATACCATTGTACTAAATTTGTTGCTTCTCCTATGATACTATCTTGTAGAATTAGATTTCATGTGATTACTAGCACATTCATGACTATTATGGAATCTTTACCTTGAGGTATCTTGGTTGTGTAATGGCACAAAATTTCTCCCTCGGAAAATTCCCCATTTCATCACCCCTACCTTAGAAAATATAAATTTGATGATGCAAAATCTTTCATCGCCACCTTGCTCCATCCACCCGGCCACATCTTTTTTTGTTAGTGGAGGAATTTTTTTTCAGCGACACACGTGCGTCGTGCAGATTTATACATGTTGTGTTGCATTCCTAATAGGATTCTTGCCCCTGGAATTAGCAAAAATGATATGTTTCCTATTGGGTGCAAAGTGTAACATGTCCTGCCTCCTTGACCAAAAAAATTTGGGCCTTTTACCAACTTTTGCTAATTCAAATCTAATTCTTTCTCATTCCTTACTTTCTCTTAGCTTCTATTGACTTGCTCCACTCTCTCTTACATTCTAGCTCATTCTACTCTCATTCCATTTCTTCTAAACCACTTATCTTAGCTACAAGCTCTTCATTTTGGCTACAACACCATTTCTATTAGGGGATCGTCAAGCTTCTTCCTTTCGCTATTGGCCCTATGTGCTCATAGTTGAGAAGGTGGTATTGTTCTTTGTTGTCCATTTTCATCATCTTGTTTATTGAGTAGAATTTTAGTTGTTTGTGCTCTCTACTTAGCAATACTATTTCCTTTCTACTTTCTCCATCACTTTCTACATTTTTTGGCTATCTACTTGTCCATGGAGGTGGGAACACCAAAATGGGGTTTGATTGAGACAGACCTCAAAAACAACTCAACATTTATCTCATTCTCGTGTGTGTAGGTGATTTCAAGTTTATCTACTTGAAGAATCAAATCGTGGGTAAAAAGGTGTATTTTACCACTCCCTTTATCATTTCTAGAATATCTTATTTCTAGTATTCCTTTTTTTGTACTTGTAGTTTCAATACGTCTTTTGCATTTTGTTAAAACATAAAACTTAAACAGCTACATAGTTAAGTACAATCCTTGTGTTTTAGTTTTTTCTTTGAACCCCTATCCATATAAGATGCCAATGTGTCCCTGAGATAATAGTGTGTTGTGATGGAGTCTTAGATTTGCACTGTCATCCTTAGATAGTGAGTTGTTTGAGCAATAGACCAAACCTTTGAAGTTGACTCTTCTGACCCTGTGAACATCTGGTTTTAGCAGAAGGAAAGAAGAAAGTTGTTTTCCCTTTCTTTTCAACCTCAATACCTTATAATTTTCAATCTCTCTAGCAATCCCAAGGTAGTTTAGGGTAACCCATTCCTTGGGGCTATCCTGTGACCTAGAGTCTTGAGGGTGACAGGTCCCCCTTCTCTACAGGTTGAAAACATATAAAGTAGCTCCTCATAAAAAAAAATCTTCCACAATTATCCCTTGAAAAATTCGTTGGTATTGAAATGCATGTGGCTATCCTATTACATCTTGTCACTTTAGACTATCATATTCAGTCTTATGTAACTATCCTATTATAGTTATTTATTTATGCTATGTCCTTTATTGTTCATTTGTTGTCCTTTATTCATCATTTCTCCTTGTGATCATTACTCTACCTATGTGAATATTACATTGTCCACTGTAATAAATATATCCCACTCCATTTCTTATCTATCTCTTCTTTGTGATTCACCCATGAATGTGAATCAAATGTTGAGGTTTTATGAAATTCATGAGTGTATTTATAGGTGTGAATTGTTATCAAGATCTTAGGACCATAGTCCCCTCATGTTCACTATCACTACATAAATTTTTTCTTAGTTGATAGTTCTCATTATTACTTCTTTTCATGCATCTCACTATCATACTTTACATTATTTCCATAAATCTTATCCCCAATTCAAAAATTCTTCATACTTCACATCAACAAATATTTGCATGACTTCATTATGTAATCATGATATTGTACTTTGCTTGTATGATATGATTGTCATTAGGACTACCATCATGTGACTATCCTTTACTTATAAATTTCCCTCACGAAACATGGAAACCCTTGGCATTCAATTGGTACTCTTGAAGACTCTTACTAATATGAGGATACTATGTCCACAGTCAAGAGGATAGGATACTCTATCCTTTCTCCTCATTTATCCTAACTATCACATTTCTCTACCATTTGTCCTTGTATTATTACAACCTTGCCTTATCATTCATGAGACCACCTATATGCAAGATTTCCTTATAAAAACCTCTTCCTCTATCAACTTACTCTTACCAACTTAGAAATTTCCCAATATGGCTCTTGTGCATTATGTTTTGTCTTGTTAGTTCTCTAGGCAATATTTCTCTCTCCTATCAACCTTTTGTTCACCATGTTGTTCATGAAGGGTTTTGATCATAAAACATGATTTGAAATAGAATTGGATGCATTAACATATCCCAAGGAACATAATGTTGCAGTAACCACATATTAAACTATGAAGCAATATATAGTTCAATAAGTACTCAAAATTTTGTTGACTATGTCATACATTATAAGCCATGACTTGCATCACTCTTCTAGTTTTCGTAATTGAATAATGTTGTTTTATTTTTAGATGATGCAAGGAAAGAATCATCTTGATATTGAGTGGGAAATAGAGCATGGTGTATCTACTGCAATAGAGAGCTTGATGCCTTTGACAGGGGTATGAGGTAGATTAGTAAATTTTAAATTATATTCATTATTTTAGTTGTTTATTATTAAAAATTAAATGATTATTGATTTGTAGTTTAATTTATATCTAGATGGTTTCTATAGGGCTTTGCAACACCACAATGTGAGAATTCCATTGTTCCAGATAAGGAGAGAGATCATTTGGTAGCGGTAAGTGATTATTTTACTAAATATTTCATTTTATATAATGTAATTTATATATATTAATGTCTATACTTTTTATTGTAATAGGTATGACTCCATGAAGAATTAAATAGGAGGTCCAACCCTCGAGTTCGAATTAGACCACCATCATATGCATATCCATCCCCTGATGATCAAAGGTTGCCTGTGATCTATTTTCTTCACCTAGAGGGGAATGACTATTTATTAGGGTCCTTTGTTGTATGCCTATATGGAATTTAGGGCAAATATTTTGTATTTTGTATATGTGACATTGTATGCCCATATGAAATTCTTGTAAGCCTATATGGTTATTTTGTATATATTTTATACTTATATTGACATATTGATGTATGCCTATATGGCTATTTGGTTAATACATATATTTTTATTGATGGTGTCCATATTTGCATTATAAATAATTATTTAAATAAACAAATAAGTATTCGACATAACTATAAATGATTAAAATGTTATTCCAATCCATTCTCACAAAAAATGTTCCTATATTATTTCCTTGCAATAAACGAAGTGCTTCAGCGTATGCTAATATGTTTATCTCTCAATCATGTAATGAAAACACAAGGAAAAAGAGCTAATTAGGGATTATATTTCTAGACTTTAAGTTTTTGACAATAATATCTTGCCTCCATTATATAATGACAAGCTTCAATTGATATTTGTAGATGGTTTACTTCAAATTATTTTTAAAATTCAAGTGTATTACATGCTTCATAGCTTATTTTACACTTATTTCACCTAAATTTGTTGGTTAATTATTATCTTTTCGACACTAGTATGTGTCTGTGGTCTTGGATGACATAATTTTGGCATATACTTATGGAATAAAGTTTTATTTAAGATAAAGTACAAACAATTTACACTAAATTTCCAATAATTTTATTCAAGTATACTCAAGTACCCATCTTCTATTTGGTCGATCACTACTTCAAATTTATAGACATGTTCTTCATGTCCACACTTTCATTCATCTCAAAAAATGCATTCCTATATTGACCAAAATGTTTATGATTGCATTGAGTTCAATCAACAAAGGATACTAGTTCTTTGGTGTAGATCACTCAATCATAAGATTATAAAGACACTTACATTAACCAAAAATTGTAAAGTGGACTTATTCTATAGCCACCCAAATGTGTTTGAATTGTCGGTTTTCCCTCAGGAGATGAAGAATTTAAACAATGCCTCTTGACAACATTTTACTAAATACAACTGTAACTTTTTGGAACATCTGAAACATTGTTACCATAGCAGAATGAATTGGAACTATTGGTTTGGTCATACAATGAACAAAACAAAAATTAGGCTACCTTGCAACTTTCTTTTGAATATAACTAATGCTTTTTCCATCAACTGAAAACTCATCACCACAGGAAAATGGATTGGGGATATGAAAAATTGAGAGATTTTATTGTAGAGGGGCCCTATGTGATCATGTAAATTTAGATGGAATGTTTCTATATCCCATTATTTCTGAGTAACAACTCGTCAAAGTTTGTTTCCCTTTCGTACTTTGATCTCTTAAGAGAAATTATTGGTGCATTATAGCCCAGAACGTTCCAGCATGCTGTAGTGTGAAACATGACCTTTTCTAGCATAAACTTACCCATTCAAACATGTTAGAACTATTGGTTTGGTCACAGGATGAACAAAATGAATATTACACCACCTTGCAACATTACACTACATGCATCTAACGCTTTTTCCATCAACTAAAAACTCTTCACCATGGGAAAATGGATTGGATATATGAAAAATTGAGAGAGGTTTATTGGAAAAACAAGGATAGACAACTGAGAGAGGGGTTAATCAGTTTTTACAGAAATTAAGCTTATTCAACCTAAAACAACTTTTAATCTCAGATCTGGTAATTAACAGTGCAAGCATAAATCAACATCACATCAGAGACACATGAACACCAAGATTTTTATATGTGGAAACCCTATTAGGGGAAAACCACGGTGGATGTTAGTCCACAAGATTATACCTTATTAGAAGTATAATGAAAGAAATGAATAGGGAATACACATGCATTCAGGAACACTGCCTAGAGCTCACTGCTCAAAGGGAAGGCTCATTGCCTTACATAGAGCTAACAGATTAAATCCATCTGATGAGGTTGAACTGAGAAATTAGCTTCTACAAAAGCTTGATTACAGTTCTGGTTAGGCACAAAAACACTTCTTCACACTTCGCTCATTCTTCTTCACACTTTTCTCTACACTTGAATGATATGATCTTTATTTGCACATATCTTGCATATACTTCACATACATTCACTGAGAATACATTAAAATGAGTAAACAATCACTCTTATATATCCACTACATGGATTTACATCAACAACTTTGTCGGCCACAAATAAAGAATAAATTACAACTATTGGCCTCAATACATGAACAAATCTTAATGCTCACCAACCTAAGTCAATCACAACATAGTGAGGACCTAAATCAATATCCTCAAACATGCCAGATAATACAAGATTAATCCATAAGGATCTGCCACATGCTACCACCATCATGTCGACCAAGAACATGAAAACCTTAAACACACAAGAAAAAATATTCAATCACGAACATGCCGATCAACACAGATGTACCACACTAATAGATAACAATCTAGAAACATCACTGAACACCTCAAGAACGTACGCAACAACTCACTTCACCAAAATTGCAATATCATCTTCCAAAAACACCTGCTACAATAACTGAATAACTGTAGGAACAAAAAACTTCATAACTTCCTCAATTCTTGATGTGCACCTCTGAAAATTTTAGAAAAAATACTAGATAGGATCAGAAACAAACCCTTTAATTTGTGCCTTCTGATAATCAACGTACAACAAATTTCATCACTCTGACCTTCTCAACTTCACTAGCTGCCTGCAATATATTTATTACAATTTTCTCAATATCCTCAACATATACAACCTTCAGAATCATTAATGCTAATAATGTTGACATCAATGACAACAACATATCAGAAACACAACCACAACATCCAACAATCTCCCCCTTTGGCATTGATGGAAACATGTGGTGTGAAAAAAAATACCATCAACACAACTAGTTGCTCACTTCTCTCCTTTTGTTATGCAGTTCTCCTCTCATAGCTCTTCTCTCCCTTTCTTGACTCTTCTCCCTCTTTCTTCAATATTTTTTCACATTATTCTTCTCCCCCTTTGACATCAATGGAAAAGGTACACATGCTTTGAACCATATATCATCTGAATCATCTAACTACTCCCCCTAAGTAGCAGCCACAACATTAATCTAAAACAAGATCTGACTGTAAGTCCACAGATTGATATAAAGACTTGCATCTTTAGTTTAGATTAGGAGGGAAAATCACCCCTAACTTTCCTCTGAGATACTCAAAAGTATCCTTAGGCAACTATTTAGTAAAGATATCTGCAATTTGTTCCTTTGTAGGCACATATTCCAGTCTGACCTCTTTATCACTCACCTTATCTCTCAAAAAGTGATACTTGATAGATATATGTTTTTATCTTTGAGTGTAGCACCGGATTCTTAGAAATGTTTATGGCACTTCAATTTTCATAAAATATAGCAATTGGCTCATCATACTCAATTTTGATGTCTCTCAACATCTACTTCATCCACAACACTTGAGTACAATTATTTGCAACAACAATATATTCTGCCTCAACAATAGATAGAGAAATGGAATTTTACATTTTACTTAGCCAAGACACCAGCTTCTTGTAGAAGTTGAGAAAGCCAACTTCACAAGCCCCAAGAATCACCTGCATGCAATAACCTATCACGTGCAAAAGATATTCAGAACCAAAGTAGATGTTCTCAAGCCTCAAGCTGTAAAAATACATTAAGAGAATCAAATAATTACAATGAGATCAATCCTTATGAAGGAGATCAAGAAACTCTAAAGTGTAACCTAAAAGGGAAACCCTAGTGTGCACACTTAATAATTAATAAATAATTAATTATTAATGTGCCTAAGTTTAGCTTAAGTAACTAAAGTGATAAGTGACTTAATTAATTAACCAATATGATTAAATCAATTAAGTGAAATAAATTATTACTCTAACACCCCCCTTTAAGATGAACTTAGGGAGAAGCTAAAACACTAAAGATGCATGAAGTAAAAGATGGGTCTAGGCAACAAGGCCTGATCAAGTACCCAAGTAAAAATGCAATGCCAACTAAACTAAATGGAGTAAAGGAGAAAACCTTGTGGGAACAAAACTCCTCCCCAAAATAGAATGCATAAAACAAAAAAGTGATGAAAGATGGAGGAATCCATAAGACCCCCAAGGACACCATCCATCACAAAGATATATGAATGAAACCCCCTAGAAGAGAGGAAGAAATATACCAAATAGCCCCCCCATAATGAAGTAGCTCCAAAAGGATTGAAGAAATCGCATCTCCTAAAAGAAGTGAGAGGGAAGAGGCTGGATGAATGCAATCTCTGAAGGTGAAGCAGGTATAGCCCAAGATGTCTCCACACAAGCAGGTGTGACCTCAACCAATGAAGAAGTTAGAGTAGTTGAAGACTGAAGTGAAACCTCCAAAGATGAATGCTCAACTAGGTCCTGTTGCACTGAAACGGAAGAAACCACATCCATAGTCATAGAAGTATCAACAACTGCAATAGTAGGTGGATGAGATGGAATGGATGGCTCAAGAACAAGATCTGAAGTGAGAACACCAATTTTCAAGAAGCCAAATTTCTCCTCTGAATGATTATTCACACTAGAAGTGTGATGAACAATTGTAGGAATAGAGGCACCATCAATAGAAAAATTAGCAAAGGAATACAACCGAGATGAGTGATCCACCACCCAATTAGTAATAACTTCTCTACTCTCCAAGTCTCTGATGATAACTAAATTAGGTGAGAACTCCACAAATCTCCTGTTGCCTCCATGTGTGATCTGATATGTGGAAAGAAGGTTGTTCGTCAAATGAGGAACACACAAGACATCTTGAAAAGTGTTGTCCCCAAAACTAATAGACCCCTTCCCTATAACACTTATGTATGTATTGATTCCCATCAAAATAGGAGACATAGTGTGAGACTCAAAGGAAGTGAACATAGACTATGAAGAAGCCATATGATGATATGCTCTTGAATCTAGAAGCCATCTCCCTGATCCAGGACCCAAAGAAGCACAAAGAGCATGTCCCTTCATATTTGATGTAGTATGTAAACTAGTTGTGCCCCTGTCATGCTACTCTAAAGAAGAAGAATGAGGGGAAGGAGATGATGCAGACATCCTAGAAGGAAAATCAATGTGATGTTTCAGAAGAAGATGCTCCATCTCATCAATGTCCTTCTTATAGCAACTATGTTCTCCATGCCCTTCCCTCTTGAAATATGCACATGTAACATTATCCTTCTTAGATGATTTCCCCTTAGAAGAGGAGGATGAATCTGAGGACTCCTTTTGTTGCTCATAAGATTTGTAATCCTTTTATTTTTTTTTATTTCCCTTTCCACTAGAAGCCTTCTGATCTATGGGCCCTTGAGATGCAATGAGTGCATGTGATGAAGAGGGCTTAAAATTTCCCATGCTAGCCAACTTGGCCTGCTATCGAGTGAGAGAAGATGAAAAATCATAAAAAGAAGGCATAGTAAATCTAGTACCAAGTGCATCCCTAGTAGCATAAAAGGTAGATACAAAAACTAAATAATCTGGTCCAAGCTTAGAAATAATGGACAATATCAACTAAGAGTCTTCCTTGTGAACACCACATTGTAAAATTTGTAGTCTGAGAGACTTAAGCTTTGTGAAGAACTCCTAGATGCTATCAAAATCCCTAGGATTTAAGCCTATAAGCTCATTCTCCAACTGAAACCCTCGCATAGTATCCTGCTTCCCAAACAAAGACTCCAAAGTGGTCTAGATCTGATTGGGTGTAGTGCAAGACTCCAGATGGAAGAGGAGATCTGAAGAAATAGATAGGAATAATTTCCCAAAAGCCTCATCACACTTATTAAACCATTTTCTCTTCTCAGCAACACCTGTAGGTTCAACCTTTGTACCCATGGTCACCCTGTACAACCCTTTGTGCTTCAAATGGATCTCCATTTTTTTTTTCAATCAAAGTAGTTGAATGAAGCAAGGGGTGAAATATTATGTGAATCCATGTGTATACAACAATATATACTCTCAAATTAAAAAGGATAGCTCTTTCATCTCAAAAAAAGGCCTAAATGCACGTTTTCCAAGAAAATAACCAAGAAAAAAAATGAGATCAAATAAGAATATCAGAGACCTAGTAAATATTTTGGAAAATCAAATTTGAGATTTGTGTAGAGCACTGAACTGGCTTTTTCATCCCTATTAATTTGCACAAAACGAAGTCTGGATGCAAAAGTTATGCTTCTCGGAGTGAAAATAAAAACTTTGGACTTCAAATGCAGAAAAAAAACATCAGAAATGAAAAATCAGAAAATCACATCTACACCATTGGATAGAGCGTCAAATCAACTTTTTGACAATACTTCATTTTTGAAAAACTGACACCGTATGCACAAGTTATAGCCAATTTCATGAAATTACTTTGAATCTGCCCAATAACCCTTTTGCAGCCCTGAGGGGCTAAAAAGGTTCGGCCCCTGGTCACCTGGAGGACCAGGGGGCTAGTGAACTAGCTCCTGAGGTGGAGCCCCCGGTCACCCATGTGACCTGGGCGGGTGCTGAGACTGTCGATGGGGGCTGGGGGTTGGCTCTAGTCCCCACGTGACCACGAGTCGATGGAAACAAGCCCTCGAGAGCTGAACATAGGGGAGCGGCAAATCAGTGTTGGAGTGGGTGGCATGACCTAGTGGGAGTGTCACAATGATGGCATGGAGGTGGCGTGGTCTATTTTGAATGGGGCACAAAAAAAATCAAACCAAGTTTTTGATTTTATTTTTTAATATTTTTTTTGAATTTCGGAGCCTCGTGAAGCATGCCCTGGGGTTGTACAACCTTGGGGAAATTTTTTTTTGCCTCTCTAGTTGATTGTGTCCAAAATGAACAAATTTTATATGAAAATAGGGGTTTTGGGTGCTGTGAACACAATGGTGAGGTTTGTTTTCCCCAAAAATGCCCAAAAAAATAGGCTACCCCCTGATCCACAAAAATAGATGCTTGGCTTGAAAGCCTTGCACATAAAAAATCAATGTGAGGAAATATCTTCAAAAGAAAAATAAGAAACTATAGGTCTGGAGCTTTGAGACCATGTAGAAGTTGAGAAACCCAACTTCACAAGCCCCAAGAATCACCTACATGCAATAACCTATCACGTGCAAAAGATATTCAAAACCAAAGAAGATGTTCTCAAGCCTCAAGCTATAAAAATGCATTAAGAGAATCAAATAATTACAATGAGATCAATCCTTATGAAGGAGATCAAGAAACCCTAAAGTGTAATCTAAAAGGTATACCCTAGTGTGCACACTTAATAATTAATTATTAATGTGCCTAAGTTTAGCTTAAGTAACTAAAGTGATAAGTGACTTAATTAATTAACCAATATGATTAAATTAATTAAGTGAAATAACTTATTACTCTAACACTTCTTTCCCAAGAAGAATGCACCAGCACTTGTGCTTTTCCTTTCATTTACATCTCCTACCCAATCTACATATGTAAAGGCATTCAGAGTAAGATCATCATCCTTTGGATACCATAACCCAAATTAAACTATTCCTTTCAAGTATCTAAAAATTATCTTTATTGCAGTCACATGTGATTCCTTTGGATTAGCTTGATATCTAGCAACCATGCACACAAAAATCATAATGTTTGGTCTTGTTTGAGTCAAATATAGCAATCCACCAACCATTGAACTATATCTTTTTTGATTATCCTTAGGAGAATCATCATTCTGAGATAATTTGCATCTGGTTACCATGGGTGTACCAAATGGCTTTGAATCTTCCATGCCAAAAAAATTTAGTAACTCTCACATATTTGGACTGAGATATAAAGATTCCATCATCTAACTGAGTAATTTTCAATCCTAAAAAAGAATTTAAGTTCTCATATCATTGAAATTTCAAATTCACTTTTCATTTCATCAGCAAATTTCATACATTAGTTATCATCACCTTCAAAAATAATGTCATCAACAAAGACTTCAATGATCAATTCTTTATCTTGATCTAGCTTGAAATATAGATTATTTTCAGTAATACCTTTATTGAATCCAAGCTTCAACAAGTATTTATCCATTCTTGCATACCAAGCTCTAGGGGCTTGTTTGAGTCCATATAGTGCTTTCTTCAACTGACACACTATGTCTTTTTCATCAGTCAATTGAAATCCATCTGGTTTCTCAACATAAATTTCTTCTTCTAATTCACCATTCAAAAATGTTGACTTCACATCCATTTGATATACTTTGTAGTTCTTGAAAGTAGCATAAGCAAGAAATAACCTTACAACTTCAATTCTAGCAACAGGGGCAAAATTTTCTTCAAAATCAATACCTTCCATCTATGAATATCCTTTACATACTAGTCTTGCTTTATTCTTGATCACTTTACCTTGTTCATTCAGCTAATTTCGAAAGACCCTTTTGGTTCCAATCACATTTTTGTCTTGAGGTCTAGGAACAAGAATCCATGTATCATTTTTCTCTATCTGCATCAGTTCTTCCTTCATTGCTTCCATCCAATATTCATCTTTACATGCTTCATTGACATTAGTAGGCTTAGTTTTGGATATTAGACAATATTCTTCTACAATTCTTCTTCTAGTCTATACACCTTTTTTTTTGTCTCCTATGATCTAAATTTCATAATGACTTCATTTTACATACCTTGGAGTTTTGGGTTCTATTCTTTCTTCTACGTTTCCACTGTCTTCTTCATGATTTTCTTGATTCACCGAAACACTTTGAGTTTGATTATGTTTTTGTGCATTCTTACCACTTTTCGGTCATCTAAGTCATATCCCCAATACTTGGATGATCTTTCAATATCCTCATCAACTCTGAAATTTGCACTCTCAACCATTTTATTCAATCTTTTATTGTAACACTGGTAGGATTTTCTCTTAGTAGAGTAACCCAAAAAGATTCCTTCATCACTTCTAGCTTGAAACTTTCCTATATTTTCATCTCTTTTAATATAACATTTTCTTCCAAAGATTTTGAAATACTTAACAGTAGGTTTATAACCAAATCATAACTCAAAAGGAGTCTTACCAGAATTACTATTGACATTAACCCAGTTGATAGTATACACATCAATGCTTATAGCTTCTCTCCAATAGAAATGAAGAATATTTCCTTCCAACATCATAGTTTTGGCAGCATCTAAAATTATTATGTTCTTTCTCTCAACCACTTTCATCTATTGTGGGGTTTGGGGAGTAGATAGATGTCTTTTTATTCCATCCTCTTCATAGAATTAATCAAACTCTCAGGAAGTGAATTCACCACCTCTGTCTGATCTTAAACATTCGATCTTCAAACCTATCTCAATTTCTACCAAAGCTTTAAAGCTTTTTAATTTCTCAAATGCCTCATGTTTTTCTCTTAAGAAGGAAATGTAAACCATTCTAGAATAATTATCAATAAGCAACATAAAGTACCTTTCTCCTTGTAGACTTTTAATTCTGGATGGACCACATAGATCAGTATGTACCAAATCCATTACTCCATTTGAATGATGTTGTTTGCTCTGAAATGAAATTATTGTCTTCTTTCCCATCTGACATTCCTTGCATATAGTGTTAGTAGGCTTCACTAACTTAGGTAGATATTTGATTGCTTGTGTGGAGTTTATTTTGAAAATTTTATCGAAATTCACATCACACGGCCTTCTATACCATAACCAACTTACATCAACTTGAGCAATCAAACAACTTTCACTAGCAACATTCAAGTGAAAAATATTACCTCTTGTCTTTGTTCCTAAAGCAATCACATTTCCCGAGCTTCCCAATATCCTTGCACTTACCATATTTGAATTGAAGATTGTAACGTTTGTCAACCATCTATCCAACACTCAATAGATTATGCTTCAATCCTTCAACATAAAGAACATCATCAATATTTCATTTTCCTCCAAGAGAAATAGTTCCTCTGCCACAAATCACACCAACATTGTTATCTCCAAATATTAGAACACCACTGTCATAGTTTTCCAAGCTTAGAAACTTTATCTTATCACTAGTCATATGATGTTAGAATCTGTTGTCGATCACCCACTCATCCTTCTCATCAATTCTTGTTGCAAGAGATTTCTCAATATTCTAATTACCAGCTGATTCAGTGGACACCAGACCATTTTCCTTGATAGAAATGAATACCCATTCATCTTCATTTCCAATTTCTGTATTAGATTCATCATCAGTAACTCCTTCTTCATCATAATAATATTTCTTTTGAAATCTAGTCTTATCAGGTTTATACTTAGAGACTCTTTCGGGACATCTTGATGCAAAATGACCTATCTTACTGCAAGAGAAACATTTAATAGGAATATTTCATTTGTACTTACCTTGTCCTCTGGCTTCTCTTTTCACCATCAGTGCTTCTAGTTCTTCTAGCTCTCTTTCTTCATCTTCAATCAATTTCATCTCTTCTTCATACTTGAATGTTTTCCTGGAACTCTCTCCTGGATCATATCTTTGTTGGCTTTTTCTAGATACAATAGCTTTAAATGTAGACTTTGATTCACCAAATTCACTCAACTCAAAGGCAACAAGTTTTCCAATCAGCATGTCTCTTATCACATTTGTTATTTTCTTGAGCTCTTCAATAGCATGATATTTTGTTTTGTAAGAAGTAGGCACAGATCTAAGTATTTTAGCCACAATCTCATCTTCTTCCAAGGTTCCACTGACACACCTAATGTCCATCACTAATTCATTTAAATTTTGCGAGAAAGAAAATATATTTTCATCTTCACTCATCTTCATGTTCTCCCACTTTCCTTTCAGACTTTGCAACTTATCAACTTTCACTAGTGTGTCTCCTTCATACAATGTTTCCATTTTTTTCCAGATCTCATGTGCAGTCTTCAGACCTATTACATTTGTCATCTCTGAATTTTTCAAAGAACTTAGCAATGCTTTTATAGCCCTAGTATTAGTTTCTACTTCTTTGATCTCATCAACATTAGAGGGACCATTCTAAGGAATTGTATATGCATTCTTTGTAATCTTCTAGAAAGGTTCACCAATGCACTTCAAATGACACTCCATTCTGACTTTCCACAGAGAGTAGTTCGTACCATCGAATCTAGGACTATCCTTCTTATATGATGCCATCTCTGATCACCTCAAGTTGTTAGAAATATTTAGAGGAACTAGCTATGATACCAATTGTTGGAAAAACAAGGACAGACAACTGATAGGGGGGGTGAATCAGTTGTTACAAAAATTAAGCTTATTCAAACTTAAACAAATTTTAATCTCAGATCTGATAATTAATAGTGCAAGAATAAATCAACATCACATCAGAGACACGTGAACACAAATATTTTTATATGTGGAAACCCTGTTAGGGGAAAAACCACGGTCGATGTTAGTCCACAAGATTATACCCTATTAGAAGTATAATGAAAGAAATGAATAGGAATGCACATGCATTCAGGCACACTTCTTAGAGATCATTGCTCAAAGGGAAGGCTCATTTCCTTACATAAAGCAATCAGATTAAATCCATCTGATGAGGTTGAATTGAGAAATTAGCTTCTATAAAAGCTTGATTATAGTTTCGGTTAGGCATAGAAATACTTCTTCACACTTCGCTCTATCTTCTTCACACTCTTCTCTGCACTAGAATGATCTGATCTTTATTCACACATATCTTGCATATAATTCACATACATTCACCGATCATACATTAAAATGAGTAAACAATAACTCTTATATATCTGCTACATGGATTTACAACAACAACTCTGTTGGCCACAAATAAAGAATAAATTACAACTATTGGCCTCAATACATGAACAAATCTCAACGCCCACCAACCTAAGTGGGTCACAACATAGTGAGGACCTAAATAAATATCCTCGAACATGCCATAAAATACAAGATTAATCCATAAGGATCCGCAACACACTACCACCATCATGTCGGCCAAGAACATGAAAACCTTAAACACACAAGGAAAAATATTGAATCATGAACACGTCAATCAATGCAGACATACCACACTGATAGAGCATAATCTAGAAACATCAGTGAACACATTAGGAATGTACACAACTACTCACTTCAGTAGAATTGCAATCTCATCTTCTAGAAACACTTGCTATAGTAACTGAATAACTGTAGGAACACAAAACTTCATAACTTCCTCAATTTTTGATGCACACCTTTGAAATTTTTAGACAACATACTAGATATGCTCATAAATAAACCCTTTAATGTGTTCCTTCTGATCATCAACATACAAAAATTTTCATCACTCTGACCTTCTCATCTTCACTAGTTGCTTGCAATATATTTATTACAATTTTCTCAATATCCTCGACATATACAACCTTTAGAATCATTAATTCTAATAGTGTTGACATCAATGACAACCACATATCAGCAACACAACCACAACATCCAACAAGGTTATTGTAAATGGGCCCTACATGATCCTATACCTTTAGATAAAAAAAAATTTAAGTGTCACAGTTTCTAAGTAACAACTCATCAAAGTTTGTTGCCCTTCACACTTTGGTCTCTTAAGGGAAATCACTGGTGCAATGTAGCCCAAAATGTTTTGACATGTTGCGGAGTGAAATAGAACATTTCCTACCATAAACCTACCCATATAAATGTGTTGGAACTATTTTTTTGGCTTCATAATGAACAAAAGAAAAATTACACCACCTTACAACTTTACACTACATGCAATTGACACTTTTTCATCAACTAAAAACTTGTTACCATTGGAAAATGGATTGGAGATATGAAAAACTAAGAGAGGTTATTTTAGAGGGGCCCTATGTGATCATGTAACTTTAGATAGATTATTTCTAAGTGCCATATTTTTTGAGTAATAGTTCATCAAAGTTTGTTGCCCTTTCACACTTTGATCTCTTAAGGGAAATCACCAGTGCAATGTAGCCCGAAACATTTTGACATGCTGGGGTGCAAAACGGGACTCTTCATAGCGTAAAAATACCCATAAAAATGTGTTGAAACTATAGGTTTGGTCACATGATGAATAGAGAAAAAAATGCACCACCTTGCAACTTTACACTGCATGTATTTGATGCTTTTTTCATCAACTGAAAACTCGTCACCACAGGAAAATGGATTAGAGATATGAAAAAAAAAAAAAAAAGGTTATTGTAGAGGGGCCCTACATGATCCTATACCTTTAGACAAAAAAATTTTAAGTGCCACAATTTTTGAGTAACAACTCATCAAAATTTGCTATCCTTTCGCACTTTGGTCTCTTAAAAGAAATCATCAGTGCGATGTAGCTTGAAATGTTCTAGCATGTCGGGGTGTGAAACAAGACTTTTCATAGCATAAACCTACCCACTTGGACATGTTGGAACTATTAGTTTGGTTAATGAATAGAATTAAAATTACCACCTTGCAAGTTTACACTGCATGCATTTGATGATTTTTCATCAACTAAAAACTCATACCATGGGAAAATGGATTGGAGATATGAAAAACTAAGAGAGGATATTATAAAGGGGATCTACATGATCTTATACCTTTAGAAAAAAAATTCTAAGTGTTACATTTTTTGAGTAATAGCTCACCAAAGTTTTTTTCCCTTTCGCACTTTGGTCTCTTAAGGGAAAACGCTAGTGCATTGTAGCTTGCAACATGTTGACATGTTGGGGTGTGAAATAGGACCTTACCTAGTGTAAATCTACCCATATAGATGTGTTGGAACTATTGATTTGGTCACACAATGAAGAAATCAAAATTACACCACCTTGCAACTTTACACTACTTGCTCTGACATTTTTTCCATCAGCTAAAAACTCATCGCCATGAGAAAATGGATTGGAAATATGAAAAACCAAGATAGTTTATTGTAGAGGCACCCTACATGATCCTGTACCTTCAGATTAAATTTTTCTATGTGCCATGGTTTTTGAGTAACAGATCATCAAAGCTTGTTTCACTTTTGCACTTTGGTCTCTTAAGAGAAATCAGTAGTGCAATGTAGCTCAGAATGTTTTGGCATGTTGGGGTACAAAATAGGACCTAGAATAGTGTAAACCTACTCATTTGTATGTGTTGGAACTATTGATCATCAAATATTGTGCCTCTTCGACAACCTTATGGTAAATTCAGCAAGTGGGGGACCAATTTGCGCCTCCCTAAGTAACCTCAAAGATTTTTATAGAAAGTCGACTCTTCTTTGTGTTGGGAGAAAAGGTAAAGGGAAATTCAAATAAAATATGAAAATGGTGATGCACCAAATCTTTTACAACATTTCAAACCTTAAATTATTTCTTATGAATGATATAATAGACACAGAATTCCACAAACCCTTCATTATTGGGAAGAGAACGAGCAACAAAGGCTAAGTAAAAGCACAATGCAGTCTTTCAAATCTCCTCGCAGGAAGCACCCATTAAGGTTCAATCAAACATAAGAAAACTCTATAAGTTAAAAAAAATATCCAAAATTGTAGAAAACCTTTCTCCTTTTACAACATAATATGAAAAATAACAACCTTTACAAAAAACAGAAAAGTTCATAGACATAATCCAATTTTTGAAATCTTTTATTCAACATAGAAGCTTACAACATGGAAATTAGCTACCCGAACTATCAAAATAACTTTAACACAATGTTTTAACATGAAAGACAACATAAAGAAGGAACTTGACAAAGGCCATAATAGGCATAGTTTCAAAGGTTTCTTCTAAATAGATCAAATTTTAATATTAGATGAGTTGAAAAACAAAGGTCGGATGCCAATTTGATGATAGTTTAAGTTAAAATATAACATGCCAGAGAATAGCAGTATTATGCAAAACTTTCTACTTTTGAAAACATAAAACTCCCTAACTAGATCTATCTACTTTGAAAATATATTTGAAGTAACTTCTTTCTTCTTTTAAAACTTTCAAGAAAAGCTCTAAACTCTTTTGTTTCTACTGTTGCCCCCTATTTATAGCCTGGAAGAAGAGAACACCGCCACCAATCATTCCAGAAGAAAAACTGCTAGATGCCTACGCCTAATAGCCCATGATCCAATTGTAAATCTTGATTAGATCACTACAATCCTTGCTCATTAATTCCCAACTGCTTCATTAATGTCCTTAGATATTTAGCAAAGATTGTAATCAGAAAAAATAATCGTATTTTTAGAAATATAGCCCAGAAAAATCTAATCCATTGATCATATGGATTGATGGTACTGACTCAAAGGTTCCAACCTAAAAGCAAGAAATACTCGGTACGCTCTATAAAACTCCATCTAAAGAGGTCACTCCACAAAACATAACCTGCTCGAAGCAAAGAGATGACGTGTCGAGCAGGCGAGGAATCTTAGATTCATGAAAATAGATTTAGAGAAAATTCTCATTGATCTGACACATGTCCCAACTCACTCCTAAAAGGAAGACAATAAACAAAATCCGTGCAGCCACCATGTGGTGTATTGTACGCCTTTCGAAAAAATCTTTTTACTTTAAATGTAGATCTATCCTGAAGCCAAAAAATGTAATAGTTGAAAACTGAAAAATATTAAGGGAATTTTTTTTTGTAGAGTTCTGGCAACTCACAAGGGGCCTTCACTTGTGGAGGAATGAACCTAGAGCTCTGAAAACTCTTGGAGTTTGAGGAAGGTAGAATGTTATACCTCCCAATCCAAATCAGTGGGTCAGATGAGAGTGCGGAGAATCTTGTATGATTGATCCAACTCAAAGATTTATTTAAAAGAAACACCCCCCACCTTGATGAAACAACTCCAGAGCAGTAATAGAGACAAGAAAGGGGAAGGATATCCTTCTCAATTTCATCAATGGTGGGCATCAGGCTTAAACCTAGGATTACTGTGGAATCTTATGCCTTTTGTCTGATTGCATCTGTGATCTCCTTGATTGAAAAAACTCCTCCATCTAGTTAGAAAAGGGTGGGTAATCTAGAGTCGAGTAGAACATTGAACTCCCTTTTTATCTCATTAACCTTCTTATTCAACACTACTTGGCACTCCTTACTTTTTGGCACAGCCTTGTGGTAGTTGATGATTTCAATTTCCTTTTTCGAGTTGGCCTTTCGATCATGAATCCCTGCATCCCTTAAAACTTCTTCAGTGGCCTTGCATAATCTAGAAATAATATTTTTCAATTTCGTGGCCCTAGGAGCATAAATTTGTGAAATTTGGTTTGCCACTAGGCCAACCTTTTTGTTCAAGTCTCGAACATCCCTAAAAAATTGCAAGATTGTCCTTAGAGTAGCGATTATGACTATGATCCTTTCCCAATGCGAGGATATCAATCTTTTCAATGTCAGAAGGATCCTAGATCCTTGCACTACAACTAATTCTTGATGGAATCGAGATTCCCCTTCTTTCATTTTCCTCCATCTGGTTTTTCTCTTGGAGGGAATTTGTTAGTTCAAAGTTCAACCTTCTAACCTCTTGATCTTGGGCATACAAAATGGACTCAATCTCCTGTTTCTCTTGCTTTTCCCTCTTTTTTTCTACTTAGGCCTTTTGTAGATCATTGAAAGCCTAAGATCTAACATTATCCAATTCTTTCTACATATTTTCTTGTATATGTTGGTACTTTATGTTTGTCTAAAGCTCAGTAGAAATCTCAACTCTTAGTTTTTCAATCTCAACATAAATTTGAGTCTATTCATTGGGCCTCTTCAAGAAACTTAGTCAATTCCCCTTGTTGATCCTGTATTTGTCTTATGCAATCCATTTTGACATCTTTTCCCTTGATTTTTGTTTGTAGCTTGTTCACCATTCCCTTTATCTTTACCAACTCTGCCTCACACATCTTCAACTTCTTGTCCAAACTCTAAAAATTAGTGTAGACCACTTCCTGGATGGCCTTAGCCAAAACCACCAGGTTGCATGGGTGAGTTTCACTTAAACCGAGACCCATAGCTCTAATGTCATAATCTTCCATCTCTATATCTCCCTCGGGCTTGGATACAAGCGGCTTCATGGTAGTGATTAACAAGAAATTATGCTATTCATTGAAACAAGCCTCAATCTTCTTAGTAGCTAGTTGTGCAACGACTCTTATCTACAACTTTTATTTTCTAGCATTTCAGGCCTGCTTTGTTGCATCAAAATGACCTTGGAGACTCTTTGGGGTGTTGATTCTTTGTGCAGTAATGGATGCACTTGGAAGGAGACCGAATAGGGTGAAAAAAGGAGAATCCTTCGTTGTATGGGATCCAAGAGAGGTAAAGGGGAGCATGATCATAGAAAACAATGAGATACCATATGGAGATTGAGTAGGGGGAAAACCCATCAGAGTGAAAAGGTAAGACGTTTTCCTAAGAGAAAATGGGCTTGGAAAAATTGACAATATGGATGCTTCAACTCTCTAAATGGGGGCCCTTGATAGGAAAATTAAATAATCAATCATGGCCAAAGTAGACGATTCTCATTCGGTGTACAAGGTTACTTCATAGGGTTGATTGTTACAAATGGTCAAGGGTTCATTTAGGACAAAAATATCATAACTCTTTGGATGGAGGACCCTTTTCCATAGATGAGGATGGACTAGTAACTAGAGATGCAAAGGAAAAAGGAAGAGAGGGAGAAAAACTTACTTGGGCCACTGAAGCCGAAAATACTTGTAGAGTGGACTCTACTTCTTCTTCTCCTCTAACTGACACATCAGGTCGGCCTAGGTCTTGGACTCATCTAATTTTTATATGATCAAAACTAGCAGATTTTGATCCTTTGGTGGCCAATCCTATTAGAACTTGGCCTTTGCTAACCATAGTCGACCTCTTCGAGGACCATTAGGTTCTTTTTCCTTTTCTTTGGGCACTAGTGGAGGATATGACCTGTGAGTCCTTGTGCTTCGATCCTTTTCTTTAGTCGGGTTCCTGAGGCTGGGAAGTATAGAGAGAAGCTCCTCCTATTCTACCTCATGACTAGTCTCAAGATTATTATCTTTGGTATCAACCTCCTTGTCATAAACATTTTTGAACCTTTCATCATGTGGCTGAAGATCTCCATACATGGCTTTGGGGCACCTCATTTCCTGACAGAACCTCCAAAAATATGCTTCTTTCTCTTCAACCACCCCAGGTTTTTTCATTAGGTGTTGAGGGACTTTCTCATTGGGAGGCTCTTCTGGTACTTCGCAGTCTTGACATAGAAGTCAAGCCATGGTGGTCGGTTGAATGGTATGTTTGCCAAGTTGATGTATAGTTCTAGCCTTTCTTTGGTCGAGTTCTTTCTTGAATCAAAATAATCTCGATTCTCATGTCTCAAAGTTGGGAGGTGTCTTATCAGGTTGTAATCCCATGTGTTGCAAATGAGAACCAGGCCCAAGTGCGCCAATTTTTTAGTAAGCACCTCTCATGTCTCCCGCTTCACCAATGTTACCTGATTGATGTAAATAATGAGGGGTTTCAGATAGAGTATTATTTTGTGCCTTCCGATGCCATAAGTGTTGTTGGAAATGGTTGCCTAATGACAGTCCTCCAAGGTAAGAACCCTATTTGTTACAAATTTAGGGAGCCTAAAAGGCTCCTTGATGAAACCATAGAATCTGATGAAAGTGAAATCATCACCCAAGAAACAATCCACTAGTGTTTATGATCCTTTTATCCATTACAAGACTTCAAGGGAAAAATGGCCTAGTGGGTGTGGGAACAAGTCTAGAAGCACTGGCCTCATGAAATGATCCAAAAACCAATAATAATCCCATGTGTTTGAAAGCACATGGGTCCAGATCAAAATTGGTTGATAGAAACCATTTACATCAAACCTAAATAATGACAAAATTCCCTCAAGAAATCCAAAATTTTGATATAAGATCAAGTGAACCAAGAAAGAAGAATACCTGAATTTACATTCAATATCATAAGTCCTCAATTGTTCTAGCATCCCTTCTGCATTTTCCTTAAAAAAATCAAAATAATTCTGGATTTTTTCTTTCTTAAGCATGAAATCCAAGCTCATCTAGAAAGGATGGACCCATTCATCATCATCAAAGCCATAAATATAGGAAAAAATCGATAAAAAAGATTGTGTATCTTGTTTGAATTTTTTTCACACCTGAGGGAAGGGAAATTGATCCCTTTTCGAACTTTCCTTTGTTTCATCTTCATAAAATTGTAACTTCCCGGTTCTTGTTCTCCATAAATCTTCCATTTCTTCTTGGCTAAAGCTTTCAGAACCCCAGTTATAGGGATACTCATATCCTAGATAGCTGCTATAATAATTGTAACCTTTATCATGTTGTCATTGATCACCCATGTCTCCTTGCCAAACCTTCTAGCGCATGCATCCACCAGCTTTGTACATGGGTGTACGATGGGAAACATGAACTATGGCAAACCAAAATTCTAGAGTCATGAAGCAAAACCTTCAGCTAACCCATTTTTAACCATTATTTGTAATGGCCCTTCCCTAAGGCTTTTAGGGTTAGCCACCAATTTTGGGTCAAAAATGTTGTCTATGAAATCCAACAATGTCTCCTTCTTAACATGGTCACCTTCTTTCATTGATTTGGTATGGGAAAGCTATTGCTCTTTTGGCGCCACGAAATTAGCGAATAAATCTCTCCCAAAAATATTGGTGTAACATGGCCTTTTAGATTGGGCTTTAGCCTTTCTACCAGATGTTGATGCTTCTGCCAATTTGTGCTGAAAATTTGTAGAGAGCTTCCTCAGAGAAACAACTACATGTTGTCTTATTACTTTTAGCAAAATATGCTTTTGGGTGCATTTACTTCCTCTTGCACATACATGTAGTTAAGGCACTGTTGTTACCGTTGGTCCACTAAATGTTTCCACCGAGGTGATACGTGTGGATTGGGGATCTATATCCCTCAAAAATTCCAAATTCACCGCGAGAATATAATTAGTACATTCTTCCTGCTACCTCTTTCACAAATAAGCCTAATGCATTGCAAAGCATGTTTTTAGTCATGACAATCATTCTTTGAGTGGTATAAAGTACTCTGAAAAGATGTGTATATTTAATTTTTCAAAAATTAGTGTGTTAATCAATGTCTTTTCATATAAATAAGCAAGCTAGTGCTGACGATGGCAACAGACACATGGCAGTGATCAGCCTATGCGAGCATTTACTCCCAATGCCCAAACTTATTTCTCAAGGTCTCTTTCCAAATTCTTCGTACGATCCACCTCTCACCCTCTGATTGCTTTGATATTTTCTCTGTTGCCATCCGAAAAGAAATATATTTTTCATTGGTTGGCTTCATCGGTGCACCTTTTCTATAAATAGCTACATCACCTTATTGCAATATTCATTCAGAATAGCTCTTTTAGTTTAACAAGATTTTCCTATTATATCCTGTTTTGCTAGCCTTAGCTCTTTTATTGTTGTTATGTCATCTAGTCTAGGAACTCCCATTCAACTCCTTTCATGAAGGCTATAATACTCCTTCGTGGGTGAAATTACCAGCCACAAAATCAAGCACTTGGTAAGGAAGAATTATTACCTTGTTGTCGTTGTGTTCAAGTGGGTCCTCAATAAGGACTATGTCAAGGATGAAAACTAGTTGCGATGCAACTCCAATGTTGTCTCCCATTTTTTGACTTCCCTACTTGACCTGGACATCTGTAATCCTTGGATAATTGAGTTGTGTCATGCAATGTTCAAATCTTTGTATTTGGACGGGCTCGGCGAGATTGTTCAAGTGGCCATCCCTGATGGTGGTATTTAGAATTCCATAGACCTTCGCAGGCATATCAATTATGGGGAGGATGTGGTCTGGCTACCCCTCCTTACTAATTTCTGCATAATGAACCTTGAGAGGCACCATTCGTTGTCTTAGCTTGCAACTACATTCCTTCTAAGGGAGTATGGCATTGAATGCATTTCTGGGCTGGACTAGAAAAAGCACTTTGAATTTCTAGTGTATAGCCGTGGGAACAAGGACTGGCGTCCTTGGTGTTCCAAGCTTGTGCATGTTGTGTTGACCCCCTTTTTACCCTATCAAATAAGAAGAAGAAGGAAGAGAATAACGATGAAGAGTCATTTTTGACTGCTTAGCGACGACTAGAGGCTATGAATTTTTCAATTTTTTGCTCATTGCCTCTCCTTTTTTATTTTTCACAGTATAACTCTTTTTTGGTTTTCTAGAGAAAGCTTCAAGCTTCTCTCGGAGCCTTAGGATCATACTATAATGTAAAACATTTCAATGAATATAATATAGTACATTTTTGCTTCTTCTTGTGTTACTCTCATGGCTTTATTCACAAAGCTAAATCATATTTTACAAAAACAATACATATGGTACATAATTGTGAATTTTTTTTTGAAAAGAACCTATGTATTTTAATGGAACAAGTTTAGTTGAATACCATTTACCAGTGTATAGGAGAAAATTTTTACCCCTAACACAAATTTTACTTTTACCCTTCTCCACCTTAGAAAACCAAATTTGAAGGCTTAATTCCACATAACCCCGATGTCCTTGTTCCACTTGGTGCCTATTTTGAGCGTCGGTGGGGAATAACTATTGGGGATGTTCGTGTGATGCACATACATCCCTGTTAGATTCCTACAAATAGAACCTATAGAGGCATTACACTTCCCATTGGAAGTCAAATTGTAAATCCCCTCTCTAGCTGACTGACCTGAATATGGTCATTTTATTCATCTCTCCTTCAAATTCACTCACCTTCATCCATATTCAAGCTTATTCACAATCTCTCCAAGCAATCTAGCATTCGCTTCAAGTAGTCAAGAACATTCTTGCACTCCATAGAAAAAATCCCATCACTCCATCACTTCAATAGAGAAAGTTTAGGACAACACCATTGCAGCAGAGGCTTGAGTTCCTCTCATTTTCTTCCCCATTAGCCTTGAGCACTCTTGGTGGAGGGCTTAAGATCTCTACTCTTCTTCTCTATTACTTGGTTGAGTTAGCACATTACTATTTGGTAGTGTTTTAGTGCTCTTTTTCTTTCATTCCTTCTTTAGCATATCATTTCTATATCATTGCAAACTTGGTTGTTCGTAGAGGTGGAAACACCAAAACAGGGGTCTGATTGAGGTAGACCCCTAAATAGGCCCCCCAAAAATTTCTCTATCTTGTGTGTGTAGGTGGAGATATCTTGGAGCGAGTTGGTGAATAATATTTTGTTTGAGATCGTTCTTGTCACCTTTTCCTTAATCTACCTATTTTACCATATCCATTTATATGTTTCGTATTTCATCGTGTTATTTTGTTCTCTTAGAAACCATTAGCTAGGCTGATAGTTTGTTTTCCAATGATTAGACCTTGTCTTTCTGGTCCTCTGGCCATATGGATGCTAGCGCACCTAAGAGATGCTAGTGTGCCATGTTTTCATCCTAGAACCGTATTTTTGTCCTCCGTCAAAGAGCTATCTGAGACACTAAGTTGATCCTAAAAACCAACTCGCCTAGTCTCCTCTCAAATCTCAGGTTTGCAGAGTGATCATGGGACCTTATGGTCCTCATCATTCTCATCCTTCCTTTTCTAAACATCCCTTTAATTGAGCTAAGTTAGGGCACCCTTTTTCTCTCGGTCCTCCATGACCTGAGGATTTGACGTGGTTGGTCCCCTTCTCTTACATTTTTGGTGAACCCAACATGAACCAACGTCTACTCATTTGTTGGTGTTTTGAAGCTTTTCCCTTTATACCCTCCGATCATTGTACCCCTGTGTGTTGTGAAGGTTTATGAGCATCACAACCCAGTCCATGACTTCTGGGTATATTGTTAGGAGAAGTCTATAACACCTTCTGATGGAAAAGATGAATGTCACCTCTCATTTATCTATGAGCCTTTTCTCTAGTTCTGCAGTTGCCCTTTCTACTCAAGATTAGGTGTCATAGGGCGAGTCAATATTCCTCGATGAAATTGACTGTGTTCCTACTCCTCCTACATCTCCCACATCATCATCTATATATGAGAATGAATCTATCCATATCCCTTCTGAATATATCTCTAATCTAAGCAAAGGTTTGGGTGCTTTGGAGAATCACTTGGAGAAAAACCAAAAGTGAGCTAGAGCTACTAAGGTTATCAATGAAATAAAATACATGGTAGGAAAAGACCGAATAGGCATAGAACTCTTGGCTACTCTCACTAGTCTGTTTGAAGCGTGCACCCCTTTCAAATCATAGTAGCATGATACGAGGAGGCCCCTTCAAAGAACATGAGAGACAATTAGGAGTGTTGATGCCTCCCACTTCCGTGTACATGGCCTACACGGTCACTTCATTCAATATCCCTAGTGCTTCCAAAAGTTTTGAAAATGTCAAAGTAGAAAAAAATCCTTGGGTTTTCACTTCACCCCTCTTGTCACCTCCAGTGGTGGAGGATTTGGTAGGATGATTGGTGGAGGCTTTGGTGGTGGTAGATTTGGTGGTGGAGTTGACATTGGTGGAAATGGTTATGGCGGAGGTCATGGCGGTGCCTTTGGAAGTGGTGGTGGCTTCAGTGGAGGTCACGCTGGTGGCAGTGGGATCGGTAGTGGCTCTAGTGGTGGTCACAGAGGTGGTTCTGGTGGAGGATTTGGTGGCAGTTCCACTAGTCCTACATCTTATAACAAGCACCCTTCTTTAGAATATGGGGAAGATGCAAAACTAGCTGGTGAATCTCTCCCAAGATTATGCCCAGCCTATCTTTTAGCCCTTCTTTCAACATAGCCTGTTGTCGATCACAATCCTAAACACTCCTTTCCTACAAGGGTGGAGATTCCTAAATTTGAGAAATACGGTGGCAAAGGGGACCTACAGACACCTGTGTCCACCTTTAATGCCTTGTGTATAGACTTCTTCCATCATGATGCATTGATGGACAAACTATTTTCTAGATATCTCAAGGATATGACACTAGAGTGGTACTGTTCCTTGCCTAAAAATTTCATCTTCACATTCGATCAGCTTGTGAACTAGTTTCTACAAAAATTCCAAGCCAACATCAGGCCTAAGATGACCTTCTCCGACCTCGTCTGATGTAAACAAGGAGACAATGAGAAGGTTACCAATTTCATAGTGTGATATCAAGCACTCTTTTCACAAATCTTATATCAATTACCTGACTCCAATATGCAAAAAGTATTCACAGGGAGCTTACAGAAGCCTTGGAAAGAAAATTTTGCCCTTATGAAATACCCTTCTTTTGTGCATTTGTGTGCAGCCCTTCAGGAATATTAGCAAATAGTAGTTCAGTTCAGGGGATCTTCCTCGTGGTCTTGTCCTAAAGGAAAGTCAATTGTGTCAATCTCTGGGAAAGGAAAATTCATTGCGAATGTAGTAGCCGATGCGAGTGACAATGGAATCATATGTGACCAAAAGTTTACAAAGTTTTTAGAATCTTATTCCTCCATCTAGAAAAAGTTGTTGAAGGATAAGATCATAATCTTGCCAATTCCTAAACTTGTTAGGGAACCTTACCCTAATTGGTATGATGTGAACACCTATTATCAATACCATCAAGTTAACATACATGAT
>CM021108.1:438129955-438149252 GCA_007115665.2 Sequoiadendron giganteum | reverse complement strand
ACCCAAGATTAGGATATCAGGTCTCCCTACTGAGCCCCCTGGGCCTTGGTACTATTTTTATAGAAAAAAGAAAGGCTCTTGAAGAGAGTTTGACCCACGGCCTCCTACCGCTTCTACCCCTAAACCAGTAAATAGGAAGAGGCCCACTATCAAAGCCTTAGATCTGACTACTCCCATTGTTCATGAACCTATCCCTCTTTCTCCTATTCAAGAGTCTATCCCTCCACTAGAAATAGTTGTGGAGGACACTCACTTGGCTGGGCAGGAGCCTTTCATTCCTTCACAGCCTTCGACCTCTAGTTTAAAGAGTCATAGAAACTTCCTTGTGCATGAGCACAAGCGATGACAAAAGGATCTCTTGGTTGAGTAAGCTTCCCTAGAGATGAAGGAAGATCAAATGACCACTCCTGTATCAGGACCTCCTGTCGCGTCCTCCTCTCTCATCCCCTCTGTCTTCCTCCAAACTTGTTCTTTATCGCATCCAATTTTTGCTACAAGCGCAAATGCTCCTAACCTTAGAAAGGTGTATGTGTTTATCACTAACTTGGTAGAGCTTCCCTAGTTGACATTCATTCCAAATGTTCCACCTTTCCCAAAGCCCATAGATATGACTAATACATCAGTTGTATCTACTACAGTTCTTTCTTCCTCTTCCTCTATCCCTCTTGCTTTGTTTGTGGTGAGTTCACCTCCCCAATTGAAGAAGAAGGTAGAGAGTGGTCCTTCCAGCAATGCAGGACATAAGATAAGCCCACCTTCCCCAAAGGTGGCCCCACACTGACTTGTTCTATCTTAGTAGTGGAACCAGTCCCAACCTCCCCTAAATTCGTCACCGCTTGTGAACCATTTAGTGAGCCTAGTGTTGAATCTTGGGCACAACCTTCTACATCCTTTGAAGTGAAACATGGCACTCCTATTAAGTGTATGTTCAATTTGGTGGATGAAGTTTTGACCTTGTTAGTGATCTTCACAAATTCATTGACCTTCGACCCATAGATGTTGAGTGAAGGAGACCTTGCAGGTCCCTCTTCCTTAGCCCTTGTTATAGGAGGGTCAGAAGCTCCTCCCCTTAACATTCCACCACTATAGGCTCATCCTCCTTCCCCCTACGATTATCTAGAGCGGGAGGCTAACAACCTCTTGGCTAATCAATGTTAGGGGGAGGCCCTCTTTCTTTATCTTTAGATTAGATACATGTGTGTGTTGTGGTGTGTTCCACGTAACAATGTTATGTGTGCCTGGATGACCCTTGTAACCCTTGTTTGTGCTTGGATACAGGCGTGGTTTTTGTAAACCTTCTTCTATTTGTATCATCATTCTTCCATGTTTGTGATTTACTTTTTAAAAATTGGGGATGATGTGAATTGTTGGGGACATTTAGGCCTCTCTTCCATGTTGGCCCAATTTTTCTATTTTTACTTTGTCTTCTCGTGCATTCCTCACATGGCCTAATATAGTAGGGAGTTGATGAAAATTTATTTATATACCATTATTATACTTATATATCTTTATGAGTGGTTCTGACCCTGAAATATTAGGCTACCCCTGTGCCCTTTGTTCATGTTCTCTTTCCTTTTTCGCTTTTTCCTTTATCTTTCTCTCTTCTTTTCTTGAGTTGTCCCTCTTATGTGTGACAACGCAACCTCTCCAACACTTTGATCTTTAGAAAATGCATTCGTTTCCAATGAATCTTTTCTTTAGATCCTTCACACACTTCTTTATAAGAATTGCATTCTCAACTTGAAATCCTAATTGAACATGTTTCCTTCATCATGGTTTCATAAAGAAAGGACTTGGAAACCTTTCTCCGAAGCAGGAGTAGCTTTGATCTTCCTCTTATGTGGTGGAATATTCTTCCTTTTTAATTCCTTGATGAAGTGAACATATTTCAAAAGGATTCCTTCATGATGAATCGATTCGAGAAAGAAGGCACTAGCTTTTGAGTAGCGCATCCCTTGAGTGGACCCTTTCTTTTCAAACCAGGTTCCCAAGGGACCCCCTTCAAAAAATTTATATGTCAAGTAAGTTATATGGCATCTATCTTAGGGGTATCCCAACTAGATGTACTTTACATCTTCGTGTCTAGCTTGGGGGTAGCCCAACTAGACCTACTTCACATTTTCATGTCTAGCTTGGGAGCAACCTGACTAGACCTCACTTTTCAAATAGTGTGTCCCTTGAGTGGACCACTCTTCCTTTTGAAGGGTTCCCAATGGATCCCCTTGAAATTCTTCCAACCTATCGATGATCTATGTGACTATCTGCTTACTAGCCTATGTGGCTGCTTCCTAACGTGTTTTATCTATGGGTAAACATGTCATCATTTTTTACTTTTTTGAGTCTTCTTTTCTCGATATCCCTCATGTGAGAGTTCTTGGGGGACACCTTCTTTATAGGTCTACAGATCTATAACATGCTTTCCTTGGTTTCCTTCATATAAGAGTTTTGGAGGATACCTTCCTTGTAGGTTTGTGGGCCTATAAGGTGCTTTCTTTCTTCAACTTCATAAGTTATGTGGAGCTATGAAGTCATTTTCCTATCCTACACTCTCGAGTTCTCCAGATTGCAGTCTACTTCCTCGACAGTTCAGGTATACATTTCTAACCCTATTGCTTCTCTAATCTACTTTACCGAAGCACTCATCAGTATTCATGTTCGCTAAAGTGGAGGAAAAATGTATAGGAACGAGTTTTCACCCCTAGCGTAAATTCCGCTTTTGCCCTTCTCCACTTTAGAAAACCAAATTTGGAGGCTTAGTTCCACATAATCCCACCATCCTCATTCCACTTGGTGCTTGTTTTGAGTGTCTGTGGGGGATTAACTATTGGGGATTCCCATGCAATGCAAACATCCATGCGGCACACTTATGTCCCTAGAAAATTCATGCGGCTAGAACCTGCAGAGGCATTACACTTCCCATTGGAAGTCGAATTGTAACACCCCTCTCTGACTGACTGACTTGAATATGTCTGTTTTCTTCATCTTTCCTTGAAATTCACTCACCTTCATCCATATTCAAGCTTCTTCACAATCTCTCCAAGCAATCTATCATTCACTTCAAGCATTCAAGCACATTCTTGCACTCCATAGCAACAATCCCATCACTTCAATAGAGCAAGTGTAGGACAACACCATTGTAAAAAAGGTTTGAGTTCCTCTCATTTTCTCTCCCATTAGCCTTGAGCACTCTTGGTGGAGGTGGTAAGCTCTCTAATCTTCTTCTCTATTACTTGGTTGAGTTAGCACATTACTATTTGGTAGTTTTTTAGTGCTCTTTTTCTTTCATTCCTTCTTTATCATATTGTTTCTATATTGTTGCAAACTTGGTTGTCCGTGGAGGTAGAAACACCAAAATGGGGGTCTGACTGAGGCAGACCCCTAAACAACTCCCCCAACAATTTCTCTCTTCTTCGTGTAGGTGGAGATATCTTGGAGCGAGATAGCAAATAAGCTTTTGTGTGAGATTGTTCTTGTCACCTTTGCCTTAATCTACCTATTTTACCATATCCATTTATATGTTTCATATTTCATAGTGTTCTTTTGTTCTCTTAGAAACCATTAGCTAGGTTGATAGTTTTTTTTCCAGTGATTAGACCTTGTATTTTTTGTCTTCTATCCGTACGAATGCTAGTGCACTTGAGAGACGTTAGTGTGCCACGTTGTTGTCCCAGAACCGCGCTTTTATCCTCTGACAGAGAGATTTTCAAGACACAGAGTTGATCCTAAAAACTGACTCGCCTAGTCTCCTCTCAAATCTTAGGTTTGCAGAGTGATTGTGGGACCTTATAGTCCTCATCATTCTCATCCTTCCTTTTCTAAACATCCCTTTAACTGAGGTAATTTAGGGAAACCTTCTGCTCTCGACCCTCCATGACTAGGGGCCTTGACATGATTGGTCCCCCTCTCTTACAACTGGTATATCTAGATAGTTTCCATCCATATCTTCTTGTTCATATGCATTATTTTCTTTACACGTGAAAATACGAAAGGGACAATTCCATAGTGCTTCAAATTTGGCATGTTGCCTCGATTTTGCAATGCACTCATTGTAATTTCACACCAAGATTCCTTCCTTAAAATTTGGGTTGGAGGTATTTTTGTTGAACCATAATTTTACTGTTTGTTGGCACCCAATCATGGCCTCATAAGCCTTTTCCTTATTTTCCTCAAGGTTCGGGAGTTTCACCAACCTTACTTCCATTCCACTGCTTTCTTCAACTTCCAAAGCTTTTAATAGCTGCAAGGCAAGGATCTCTATAGAAACAGGTAAAACCACCTCTTTTCCATATACTAATTCATAAGGAGAGGCCTTCAAGAGTGGCTCGCAGGTACTTGTGTCAATCCCTTTGAATTTCTAACCCGATGAGCTTGATTAACCTAATTAGGTTTTTTTTGGTCGACTCCACTAGCCCATTTCCTTGTGGATAGTAATTCGAATAAGTTTTAACGTAAACCCCATGTTTGAGAGAAAAATCTAACATTCCAAATCCCACAAAATCTCGATCGTTGTCAGATATGATGGTTTTTGGTGAGCCAAATCTTGCTACCAACTCTTCAAGAGAGTTGACAATTTCACCTTCCATAGAATTTTTTAGGGCAATGTCCTCCATCCACCTTGTGAAGTAATCGATTACCATAAGTGTCCACTTATGGCCAATGTCAGAAATAGGATTTATCATTATGATGAAATATAAACCTGATTGAGCAAAGGGTTCCTCAGTGACAATCGGGATTAGGGGCATGGTGGAATTCTTTCACTTTCCAATGAAAATATTGGCACTGAGTACACTTTTGCACAAGATGGTGCACTTTGGAAAAAATGGAGGGCCAATAATATCCTGCTCGTATTATCTTAAAAGAAGTAGTTTTTGTGGAGAAATGTCCATCGTCGGGACTACTATGAAATTCATTCAGAACTCTTTCCACCTATAGCTTCTCTAAGCATCACAGTAGGATGCCATCATAATTCCTTTTGAATAAGATACCCTCAATTAGTACATAGTTGGTGCCTTGCAGTCAGTAGTATTTCCTTTTGTGAGGCAAAATGTTGGTCACGTACTACCCCTTTTGCATATACTATGTTCAATCCATCACCCATGATTCGTCTGATTCAAACTGATTTGTGTAGACCTGATTGGTCTCTTCCTCTACTAAGGAGCTCAATTCCTATGTAAGATATTTGCATAGTCCCCTTCCCCGAACCAACCTGGTTGGTTTAATATCCACATCATATTCTAGGATCTTAGTGATCTAGTTGGCCCTCTTTTCAATTATTTCACCCTTAGTGATATATTCCCGCACACTGGCCTATCCGACGAGAATGGTGATTCTATTGGCTGATACCAAGTGTCACAATTTCTTTAGGCTTTTTACAATAGAAAAATCTTGTTTCTCAACAAATTTATACTTGGCTTCGTATCCTTTGAGATTCCTAGAGTGAAACTTGATGGGATGCTCTTCGCTATTTCCTTCATCCTTCTAGGTAAGCACCAAAGATATTCTATGTTGGTCATTGTAGACGTAGATTAAAAAATATTTGGAGAAGTCTAGGTTATGTAACACTAGGTTTACGGAGATGGCTACCTTTATTCACTCAAAAGTCATCTTGCCTTTGGGGGTCCATTTGAACACTAGATTCTTTTTGAGCATCAGTGTGATAGGTCTTGTGATGTCTATGAAGTCTGAAATGAATCAACTTACAAAATTAATCTTTCCAAGAAAAGACTACAACCCTTTTTGATTTATTGGTAGAGGTAACTCTGTTATGGATTTCAGCCTTTCAGGGTCTATCGCTATTCCCTCTTTTGATACCACAAAACCAAGTAGCTTTCCTTGGGGCACTCCGAAGACACATTTTTTGGGATTTAAGGAAATCCCAAACTATTGTAAAATTTGGAAAACCTTTTCTAGATGATTGAAGTGGTCATCCTTCAATTTTGAAATACCATTAGGTCATCCAAATATATCAAAATAATATGATTAATTAAACCTTTGAAAGTGATATCCATCACTCGCTACAAATTTGCACAAGCATTTGAAAGTTCAAAGGGAATTTTCAAGTACACGAATGTTCCCCACTTATTAGTGAACATTGTTTTATGCTGGTCTCCTTCTTTTACATATACCTAGTTATAACCCAAGAAACCATCGAGCAATGAGAACATTTCTTATCTGGACATAGTCTATAGGATACGCTCCATTGATGGAAAAGGGTAATGATCTTTCAATGAGGCTTTATTCAAATACCTGAAATCCACACAAAGCTAAATATCACCATTCCTTTTCCGAATAGGTACCGGATTAGACACCCAAGTAGAATTCTTAATTGAGTATATGATCCTTGACTCAATTAATTTGGTGAGATCTTGGGCCATCAATGCTTTGACCTTTGGATTGACCAGCCTTTAATTTTTTCGCATGGTCTTTGAACCTTTCATGAAGTCAATAGTATTTTGAATTATGACCAGATCATATCCCCTAAGATCATCATAGGTCCAAGATATGACCCCATCATATCTAAAACATAGACCTTTTATTCTTTCTTTATCCTTCTGTGGAATGTTCCTTTTGACCTTCAATTTTCTATCATTTCTAAAATCGAGATCTTCATAATCTTTCTTGTCAGCATTCAACCTTTGTTTACCATTTCTCACATCCTCGTAGTCGAAAAGATTTTCAAGGGAGATTAAACCTTGAGGGATTTTATTGCCTTTTAACTGGATCACCTGACCTTTGAAAGGCTTTGTTTTAGGTTATGAACAGTTGGAAGCTTTTCCTAGTTTCTATAAAAAGGAGGCAATCTGAACATCATCCTCAAATACTTACCAATTCTAATCGTTTTCAGGAATTTTTGGTCGAACAATGATCTCTACTACATTCTATTTTGTTGTTGAATCAAAAATTGGTCCAAATTGTGAACCAATTGAAGCCATCTAATCAACAACATCATTCTGAGAATGTGGGATAACCTGAATGTTAAAAACATCAAAACTCTGAATTAGATCCCATATTTTGTGTCTGTACGACTTCATTCTTATATTTTTGGTGGCTTCCTACCCACATACTTGACTCACAACCAACTCTCAATCTTTGAATGCTTGTTTTCTTTTTACGCCAATCCGTTCTTCTAGGATCAAACCATGAACTGAGGCTTTATATTCCACATCATTATTCGAGCATAGGAATTGGAAATGAAAATCTTTGAGGGTCTTTGATCCTATAGGGGATACCAGTCAGACACCTGCTTTGGAACTAGATTTTCATTTGGCGCCATCAAAAGATAATGTTCATAGACTATTGTCACCTAGACTATTATTCTCTTCCCATTCCTTTACCAATTTTTGGAACACTTGATCATCATCAAAGATCACATAGGTTCCTAATCTGATTGCATGAAATTTTGTGAATGAGTCAGAGCCAATAAATTGGTTGAGGAGGACCTCTTCTTAGGGGGTCTGATCACTCTTATCTTCTTCATCTTCTAAAATTTCTACACAATACGTCTCTCTTTGTGAAAAGGAGGTATGTGTTGCTTCAAAGCATAGGTTCATGCATTGTCTGCTATGTGTTTTGGATGCAAAGATTCGAACAGGATCTTCATCTTTGCTCCATGTTTGGTCCTTAATATCATATGAGACCAATTGAGCACTAAATATCCACCAAGGTTTGTTGTAAAATCTCTTGAAAGGAACATCCTAAATACCAAGGGAATGTCTATCACAACTACTTCTTCTTTGACTATTTGGCTTGGACATGAGAAGAGGGTCAAAGATAGATCCTTGATGCGGTTGATGGTCGGAACCTTCTTCCCGTCTAATTGCATGACTCCTTTCTCAAGGAGCTCATACTTAAGTCTTAGGGCATCGGTCACTTGTTTAGGCATGACCATTGTATTAGCTCCCAAATTAATTATGTTATTATGAAAAAGCTTATCTCCCACAATAAGTCTCAAAAATAAAGGCTTGGGCTTTGGCTTCCTCACCTCTTTCTCTTTTGCATTATCTATGTTGTTCACATAAGTTGCAGCTCTTTAAGATTGGGGTTTTGATGTGAGCCCCTTGCCTTTATTTTGATCATGTGATGGAGTCACCTTTGTCTGTGGTATTTTTTCTTCCTTCTTTAATGCTTCCTAGATCAATGTCTTTTATTCAGGAATGGATATGACGTCCCATAAAGATACGTTAGTGGGCGCCTTCTTCAATTGTTCCACCATATTGAGCATTCTAACTGGAAGAGCCTTACATTTGAATAGTTGTATCTCTCTCATTTTTGAGAGGAGCCGATCCAACATGGAAGGGCTCGGTGCCTTGTCCATCTCCTTTTCCAACCATGGAAAATCTTGTGACTGTAAATTGGATCAAGCCTACGGATGTTGTGGCACTTATTGAAAATATTCTCTAGTGAGCCTCCTCTTGGATCTCATGTTGTAGTCTGACTGTACTTGTGGGGCACTAGTCATTGAGGCATCATTTTCAAATATTGTGTCTTCTTCTTCCATCCATGAGAATAGTGCTTGGTTTGGCACAATGTCCAACTCTTTTTCTAAATACATTCTTTGTGTTTATGCTCTAAGGCAAACATTCTCCATTTCTAGAGACTAATATTCCTCCATATTCAAGAACACTCCCTTGTTTCTTTGTTCTACTATCTTCTACTACAAATTTCCCCTTGAACAATTTTGGGGCATATAACTATCATTGCATGGGAAGCACCATGTGTTTTCTTTTTCTACTAATTTTTTTTGTCCTAGTATTAGATCCTTGCTTGGACTGCTCTTGACAACCTGAAGCGACATAGTAACTAAGACTATCTGGTTGTCGGACATCATTTGTTGACCTCCTCCTCTCGAGGCTCCTTGGTACACATTTTATTGATAGGATGGTCTTCCTCCTTGATAGGCTTGTGTGGCCTGCTTCGAAGGTATTGCTTGCTACCTTCACATGAGGACTAGTTAATTAGCAAAAGATCATATGAGACACTTCATATCATTAATGTACACTGCTAGCGAAGAGGAACCTGGCATATTTGGTTGTGCATCAGGGTATATGTACCTATATTTTGGTGTAGCCGATGTGGTTTCTTGCGGAGTAGAGGTGCTTGGAGTAATTTTTTCATGGGGGCCACTAGAGATTTCTACAAACACGGGCATCAGTGGTTGTGGTTGAAGCTTCCCAATGTCGATCATACTATTTTTTGTGCACACAGCTAGGTCGTATGCATCAGGTAAGACATATCCTCCCATAAAGGTTATCATGACCGTGATATCTTAATTGAAATATTTTAGGTAAAACATGAATGCCATCATAGCTGAAGGCCTAATGGTCACAAGAATCCTTTAGCAATTTTTGTGGAACCTAGTGTTGAAATCACTCATGGCCTCTTATGGGGACCTTTTGATAGTGGTTAATTGATGTAGCAGTGAGGAGCGATCTCCTTTTTTAGAGAAACATTCAAACAAATTCTCTCCAAGCTAGTCCCAAGAGTGGATAGAATTGAAAACTAGACATCGATACCAATCTTGAGCTTTTCCTTTGAAATATGTGGCCAACAGCCTAAGAGAAATATTTTCCTCTGATATATTATGTACTCTACATACCTCCGCTATATCTTGGAGATGTTCAAAGGGGGTTTTGAAATCCTCTCTGGAAAATTTTGGGATAGCCTTCAGGGCATTAGCGGGTATGGTAAGCGATAGGTATGGGGGCGCAGGCAGTTGTAGTGGACTACCACTATCCTAGGTTACAAAATTTCTAGGAGCAGGGGAAACTAGATGAGCCATTGAGAATAGATTCCTATGGATAGACTATACTAGTATTTTGATTCAGAAAGTTTGGCCTCCTAGTGTAGTAGATAAAGCTCTGGACCTTGGGCTTTCACTTATTTCCCTATTGCGTCTTACAGGTGATACAAAACCTGCAATTCTTCTTCTCCTTGATATTGAACCAGGTAACTGAGAGTACTGAAAAATGGCCCCTTGAGGATGCTCTTGTTTGGATTTTGGGCATAAAATTTCCAACCTCTTTTCTTGGTCTGATTTAAGAAATATTTTTTATTTCTAATCTGACGTTTGAAAAACTTCGGTCCCTTGAGGATACTCTTGTTTTGATTTTGGACATGAAATCTCCAACCTCTTTTCTTGGTGTGATTTAAGAAATATTTTTTATTTCTAATTAGACGTTCGAAAAACTTTGGTCCAACCAGGCACGCCAGAAAAATAACTATTGATCATCAAAGCTTGTGCCTCTCTGACAGCCTTATGGGAAATTCAGTGAGTGGGGGACCAATTTGTGCCTCACTGAATAACCTCCAGGATTTTTATAGAAAGCCGACTCTTCTTTGTGTTGGGAGAAAAGGTAAAACGAAATGCAAATAAAATATTAAAATGGCAATGCACCAAAGCTTTTACAACATTTCAAACCTTAACTTATTTCTTATGGATTATATAATAGACATAGAATTCCACATACCATTCATTTTTGGGAAGAGAATGAGCAAAAAAAGCTAAGTAAAAACATAGTGCAGCCTTTCAAATCTCCCCGCGAGAATCACCCATTAAGGTCTGATCAAACATAAGAAAAATCTGAGTTAACAGAAATATCTAGAAATTGTAGAAAACCTTTCTCCTTTTACAACATAATATGAAAAATAACAATCTTTATAGAAAATGAGACATAATCCAATTTCCGAAAAACTATTATTCAACATAGAAGCTTACATCATGGAAATTAGCTACTTGAACTATAAAAATAAGCTTAACACAATTTTTTAACATGAAAGAGAACATAAAGAAGGAACTTGACAAAGGCCATAACATGCATAGTTTCAAATATGTTTTCTAAATAGATCAAACTTTAATATCAGATGAGCTGAAAAACAAAGGTTGGATGCCAATATGATGATAGTTTAAGTTAAAATATAGCATGCCAAAGAACAACGGTATTCTACAAAACTTTCTACTTCTGAAAACATAGAACTCCCTAACTAGATCTATCTACTCTAAAAATATATTAGAAATAAATTCTTTCTTCTTTTAAAACTTTCAAGAAAATCTCTAAACTTTTGTGTTTCTATTGTTGCCCCCTATTTATAGCTTGGAAGAAGAGAACATCACCACCAATCTTTCCAGAAGGAAAATTGCCAGATACTTGCAGTTGATGGCCCATGATCCAATCGTAAAGCTTGATTAGATCATTGCAATCCCTACTCATTAATTTCCAACTGCTTCATTAATGTCCTTAGATATTTAGCAATGATTGCAATCAGAAAAAAATTAGATTCTTAGAAAAACAACCTGGAAAAATCTGATCGATCGATCATATAGATTGATGGTGTTGACTCAAAGGTTCCAACCCAAAAGAAATAAAGACTTGACACACCCTGAGAAACCCATCTGAAGAGGTCACTCCATAAAACATAACCTTCCTGAAGCGAAGAGATGATTTGTCAAGCAAGCAGGGATTCTTAGATTAATTAAAATGGCTTTAGAGAAAAATACCGCTAAGCTGACACATGCCTCGTCTCACTCCCGAAAGGAAGATGATAAACAAAATCCACAAAGCCACCACATGGCATATTGTGTGCCTTTTAGAACAATATTTTTACTTTAAACGTGGATCCATCTCGAAGCTGAAAAATGTAAGAGTTGAAAACCAAAAAAATACTAAGGGAAAAATTTGTTTTACAGGAACTATCAGTTTGGTCACCTCAAAAAAAATGAAAATTACATCACCTTGCAACTTTGTATTGTATGCATCTAGTGTTTTTTCCATCTATTGAAAACTCATCACCATAGGAAAATGGATTGGATATATGAAAAAACTAAGAGAGGTTATTATAGAGGGGTCCTACATGACCCTATACCTTTAGATAGAATGGTTTTAAGTGCTATAGTTTATGAGAAAGAGTTCATCAAATTTTGCTACTTTTTCACACTTTGGTCTCTTAAGAGAAATCATTAGTGCAATGTAGCCTGCAATGTTTTGGCATGTTGGGGTACAAAACAAGACATTCCTTAGTGTAAACCTACCCATTCAAATGTGTTGGAACTGTTGGTTTTGTCACATGATGAACATAACAAAAAAATATGCCACCTTGCAATTTTACACTAAATGCACAAAGGCATCTTAAGGGGCAGCAAAAAAGGGTCTATCATTACACAAGGAGGAGAACAAAGTCATTCCCAAGTGCTAGGTGCTACTAATGTTGATCAACTTGGCTAGAACCTAAATATGAACCTTTCAATTATGAAGGAATAATTGGCTAGTGTGATAGAGAATACACACTTTACAAATGAGACTAAATAAATAGAAGCACATGATAACCCTATCTTAGAGCATAATATTAAAAATATCAAGAAAAAGACAAAATAATACAAATATTGTAAATTATTCATCTTTTTCAAAAAAATGTGAATTTTGACATGGATACATTAATCTTGCAAGATAAGAGTCCATTCAAAGTGAATGAAGGGACAATTTGCAATTGATACATCAATCTTTGAGTTGATAACAACCCGTTCAAAGTGAAATGGAAAATGTGGAGATGGCAGTAGAGATGGGCATTCAAATATATGTTTCCAAAATGTTTATAATCTTTAATATCCTATATATATCGCTTTCTGTTACAAGGAATGCAAGAGTGAAGGAAATATAATTGGAGAGGTATATTATGAAAATCATTTTTCTCTTTAGGAAATTTCTTTGTCTTCAAGATCTTCATTTTGAAATATAATATAACTTCCCTCTCATAACTATCATTCAAAACCTAATACTTTTCTCCTCATAAATATACTACTAATGCCTTCCTTATGATGCCCTACTTTGTTATATTGAAATTTTAATTGTATAGTGGCATGTGTAGGTTGTATTTTTCTTTATGTCATTTTGGTTATCTCATTTTCATGACATTTATCTCCATCATTGCAACCCTTCTACTATGTTTTCCAAACTGAATTGTATGAAGAGTTTCAATAGGGGTATTGACAATTCATTTTGGTCTCATTTTGACTTGATAGTGAGACACAATAAAAGAAAAATAATGTAGTTTTTATCACAACAAAGTCCACTATGTACCATTTTAAATATACCTAACATAAATATGCATATAATTTTCCCAATATTCATTGTATGTGTGTAAAAATGTGGTAGGAAGAAAATTAGAAACTTTAAGTTAAAGAGGGGAAGTAAGTCCTTCATGTGCCATATGAAATTTGGAACCAAAACATAAGTAAAGTTGAAATATGATAGCGAAAGGTCTAACTATCAACTACAATACATTAATATCAAAATAAATATTGAAAACATAAAAACATAAATAGTTTTATGCTTACAAATCAACCCAATGAACCATGTAGGTCTACTCTACTCTTTATTGTGTCAAGTATTGCCTCATGGTCAGAATCACACACCTTCCACAAGTTATTCTTCAAAGGTTTACCCCCATATTTGATCAAATGAACATTAGATTCTATGACAAGGTTTTATTAATGACGACTATTATAATGTGTTTCAAAGTCTTCCAACAACCAATCGTTAACACTCTTAATTGGGTACCTTCTAAGCCATTTTTCAGTAACAAGCACTAATCTTGTAGGTATTCAATATTTTCTTCATTTTTAACCAAGGCCTCCAATTTATTTTTGGCCTCAACACAATGACACAAGTAATAATCTATTCCCTCTTTATTGTCTTCATCTACAATAACTACATAAACATTCCCTACATTGATATGTGCATCAAATTAGATGAATTTAGTCAACATTACAAAAACACTACAAAGTAAGATAACATTAGGAATTTCTAAAACTATGCAAGTAGATATATTACTTGGTTGAACTAGGTTTGATATGTGATCAAATTCAACCAATGATTCCATCTGTGTTAGTTGTAGTGTCATCAGGAGCCGATATGTGTCAAGTGGGCTTAGACATCTTAACCACCATTCATCAACCCACTCCTTTGACTCATGCTCATTCCATGCTTGAACTATACATGAAGAACAAAAGCATGCCATCTTGCACATATGGATACTCTATGAACCTGCATTAGAGATTCTGAAAGAGTGTATCTCACTTGATCCTATCAGTGTACAATAATCCTTGAATATTGTGCAGTATTAGTATCATTTATAAAATTAAAAAATCTATGAACTAAAGACATACCTTCATTACCTAGACCCATCGAAGCATTACACCACTTGATGATTGATTTCAAATCTATCAACTTTGTATTGTCTTTATACTTTAAGTCTTCTCGTACTATGGATCTTTTGATACATTCTCTTGCACCATAATGGTCCCCCTTTTGATGCCTAGCCTTACAAATGTTTCACATATGGTAAAAACCTATAATATTATGCATCTTACTCAACCAATAGAACATCTGTGAGTTCTTGAATTATGATGCAAAATAATCTGACCACATGATATGTTGATGGAATGATATTCCCTTCTAGCCAATTCATGGTAGAACACTGAAATCAACCTTGCATGAACTTTGTAGAGTGTGTTTGATCATCACTAATATAAAAATGATACTCCCTTATGATTTGTATTTCATTGTCGGTACTATCATTGGCATGAATGAATGCTATGTGTACAAATAACAACCTATGTGAAGTTGTAATACTATGATTGCATCTCATGTTTAGCTGTAGATTGTAGTTCTCTAAAAATTCAACAATTTAAACAATTCTACCAAGTGTAAACATGTCCATGCATAACTTGAATTGAAATTCCAACCATTGAGCTCTATGGGTATGCCTTGCATACTCATACACTATACTATCACAAAATATAGACATAAATTGATACACTCGAATCTTTTGAATAACAATCATACCTTTTTTCTTCTTTACCATCTTTTGTATTGTAGGCCACTATCTTATACTTTTCAAATTCTACTATTTCATTTCCAACCACATGTGTACTTTTCATATATTCACATATTGGCATATTTTGCAAGCCATCACAATGCTGACATGTTCCCTCCAAGCATGATTTATTGTAAAATAATTGACCTTCCTCTCTTTCACATAAAATTATTGATATGAAATCTCTTGAAGATATAGATGGGGCATGTATGCCACAGTCTTGCAAAATATTTCTAGTATGCAAATCTAAACATATACATTGATAAACATCAAAATGGTTAGAAAACTCAATATGTACTCTACAACAAAAAGTAGTGCGTGTGTGATTTATTTTGACATAGAAAGGCTTTAGCATTTCAAAAATATTTGATAAATTTTAAATTGAAGATACATCTCTAGAAATTTACCAAAAAATTGTGTTTGAGTCATATCCAAAAAATACTTTGGATGTGGCTCACGTTTTCGACTACCAATTCTCTTTCTTATGAAATCTCTTTGATTTAGAGATACCCTTGTGTTATTCTTCCAAAAGTATTCAATTAGGGATCTCAATGCTTCAACAATTGGTTTATCGTTTCATGATAGACTCCCCAAGAATGTTCATTATTCATTTTCATCAGTGTCCTCAATTATTTGGCACGTTCCAATGGCTCTCAATAAATTTTTTCTATGTATTTTCAATGTTTCACTTGTCTTTCTAATGAGGCGAGCTTTATTCATTTGATTACTTACTATGTTGATGCAATGACATGTCATGTGAAATTTCTATCTTTTACGTGTGAGGTGCTACTTGAACTCTCATGTTCATGAGATTAGATTATTCACAATATATTTTTCACTTAAAGCTTCCAATGTTCTCAGCCCAAGAAACTTCATAATGGACATGTACTTTAGATCAACAAATAGTTGACATCTTGCAGTTTCATTTAATTTTTCAAAGAAAAATTTCCAAATCTTACTAGCATATCTTCTACAAGTATGTTTTAGAATCTTATCATCCATTGACTACAAAATATTATCATCAATATCAATCAAAAACTTGGGCTTTCTATGCAAAATTCCATGAGGTGTTCTCAAACGTAAATTTTCATCAACATTAGGAATTTCATCAATATTTAAATGAGATGGGATAGATTGTGTACCTTCAATTAGAGATGGAATAGATGATGTACCTTGAATTTGAGATTGGAGAGATGCCATACCTCCTTCTTCACATGTGAGTGATGATGTACTTTCAATTTGAGATGTTGTAGATGGTGTCCCTCCATCTTGACTTGCATTAGATGATGTGTCTCCAACTACGGATTCAAATCTCTCATTGCACGAAGGTTTTGCATTCATTCCCTTTGTTCCACCAATACCATATCTCCCATTAATATTTCATGTTCCTCTTCAATTTTCATGTATTCTTCTATTGTGTTCAATTTCCTCTTTTCATGAATTTGTCTCATTTGATCTCTTTTCTTTTCATTCTTATCTTCTTTCTTGTCTTGTGTTATAGGAATCCTTGATCATTTCCTCAACATGATGAAGAATTTTACTTTTAGCATGAAAAAGATATAAATAATAGTTACACCATAGTACTATAGAGTAAAGAAATATCTTACACTAATTGTAAATTAGTCATGAAATTAAAATACACACAATATATGATATTCCAAAAGAGGCATGAGGAGGAGAACAAAGGGCATGAAGAAGGTAGCAAAGTGAATGAGGAGGGACAATAAGGACTATGAAACTAAGGCAATTTTTACTGATTCTCAAGTTTTTGCATGAAGAGGGCAGCAAAGGGCATGAGGAGGGGTATGAAGGAATATGAAACTAAGGCAATTTTTATTGATTATCAAGTTTGTGCATGAAGAGGGTAGTAAAGAGCATCAGGAGGGGCATCTTGTAATGACTTAACATTCATAATGATCCTATGGCTATCCTACATTCATAGAAGATGTTAAAGAACTCTTAAATATGACAATATATGAGTTGATGAATTCAATTCAAACCCACAAGTAATTCCTAAATAGGGTTAGCCCTTCATCCCCAAAGATCAAACCAACATAAGAGGTGTGGAAATTGATATAGTTGTGTACCTAGATAGTGGATGACACAATCATATGAGTGGAAATGAAACTTATTTGGATTCATTATATATTTATTTTGATCAAAATAGGGAACAATAATATTATGTTTTAGACATAAAACATAATTTCTTAAGTGTTGGACTACTAGTTTGAAAAGGCTAGAAAGTGTTGACAAAAAACAAAAAAGTGCATTATCTCTAAAAAATGGGAGGAAAAAAGTGCATTCTAGGATAGATGACATTTATGGTATTCACATTTAAGTTATTTTGGGTGTATTATTTTATCCAAGAAGGATATAGTTATGGGTTACCAAATATAGCAAATTCTAAGAGAAAATATAAAGTTTGTGTTTTAGGAAAACAACATAGATAACCCTTTCAATGAAGGAATTCTACAAGAAAAAAAAAGTAGCATTGGATTTGATGCATCTAGACTTGTGTGACCCCAAGAAAACTCTCACCCTAAACAAATATCAATAGTGTATGACCTTTAATGATGACTATAGCTAAAATACATGGTTCTACTTCTTGAAGCATAAATCTAAAACCTTTAATAAGTGCAAAGAGTTCAAGACCCTGATCAAGAAGGAATATAGAAACTCTTTAATTTCAAGTTAGAGTAGATAGAAGAGGTGAGTAATACTCCAAATAATTTCTATTTTTTTTCAAGAATGAAATCATTAATAGAGAGTTTACAACTAGATATACTTAACAAAAATATATTGTAGCAAAGACAAAGAATAGGACCATCATGGATATTGCAAGAAATATATTAAAGGTTAAGGGGATTCAAAATGAATATTGATGTGGATTTTTTTCAATAGTACTATAGTTTCCAAATATATGTCCCGAAAATTTTGTGTGTGACATGATTTTACAAGAAACATGGAAAAAATGCAAATGGAGAATAAATCACTTCAAATTTTATAGGATACATGGAATGAACATTTGTGAAAAAGGAAATAATGCATAAATTGGATGATAGAAGATGGAAGTGCATCTTCATAAACTACACTAAATAATCCAAGGCATAAAATTGTATGACCCTATCACAAAAAATATTGTAATTAGAAGGAATTTTGGGTTCATAGACTCATTAGGACTACCATAGATTCATTAGGATTTCCATAATGAAGATATGATAGTCCCAATGAAGCTATGACTATCCTAAGTTTTGAAATACCTAATGAATTTAAAGCTATGATTAATATGATGCATTTGATTATATTAACAAAATATAATCTAATCCCTTATCAAAATCTAACGCATTTGATTAAGGCTATGTATGTTGAGCACTCATAATTTTGAATACTTAGCAAAATCTAATCCCAAAATCAACATGATAACAAAATAAAAGCATTATATTAAGCATGCATGATAAGAAGTGATAAAGAAACATAAGAGAATGAAGGAAAATGTAAAGCACATGTATAAAGACTTGGCATACCTTAAAACTGGAGATTCGATTTGAGAAACTACACAATTATGTGTAGTTTTTTTTCTTCTATCAAAATCATCAAGATTTTGAGCTTTTCACGAACTTTCTTCCTTTTCAACATTCAATTCTATATAACTCTAATAGAATTATTAAAAATATATAGAATTATCCAATCTATAATGTGCAATTATAACAATAAGATCATAATTAACATTGCAACACTACAAACATGAAAATTTAAGGTCATATAGTCAAATTTGATCTAAAAAAATTGTTATTTCCTCCTTCATAATTTAGAAAACTAGAAAAAGGTGGTGCAAAGGTGGTGGAATGTTTAAAAAGTGCATGTTCATTCCCCAACAACATGAAAAAGCATTGTTTTGTTGGATAACATGTAGAAGCATGAGAATAACAAAGCATGTGGGCTTGGATCATGGGTGTCCTACCTTTTTACCATTTTTAGAGCAAGAAAAAATACGCTCGTGTTATAATGTGAGTGCATTTTGGCTTGCTCTAAAAATCACATTTCAACTTTTTAAATCATTCTTGCATATTGTAAAGGTTTTTTCTAACTATCATCATATGTCAATAAGGGGTTGGTTTGAGGTACATATATGAGACATTTATTTGAGAAATTATGACATATTATAAGTGCTATGTATGTCTCATTTTGTGTGTGATATTAAGTTTCACCATAATTCCCTATATGCTCAAGCCTATACATTAACCCTTAACCCTCAACCCTATAGCTTAAACCCTAAACCCTAAACACTATACCATATACCCTCAACACTTAACACTATACCCTATACCTTAACCCTATACCTTAAACACTATATCTTAAACCCTAAACCCTAAACCCTACAACCTCAACCCTCATCCCTATACCCTATACCCTATACCCTCAACCCTCA
>CM021108.1:438048407-438129855 GCA_007115665.2 Sequoiadendron giganteum | reverse complement strand
ACACTCTCGAGTTCTCCAGATTGCAGTCTACTTCCTCGACAGTTCAGGTATACATTTCTAACCCTATTGCTTCTCTAATCTACTTTACCGAAGCACTCATCAGTATTCATGTTCGCTAAAGTGGAGGAAAAATGTATAGGAACGAGTTTTCACCCCTAGCGTAAATTCCGCTTTTGCCCTTCTCCACTTTAGAAAACCAAATTTGGAGGCTTAGTTCCACATAATCCCACCATCCTCATTCCACTTGGTGCTTGTTTTGAGTGTCTGTGGGGGATTAACTATTGGGGATTCCCATGCAATGCAAACATCCATGCGGCACACTTATGTCCCTAGAAAATTCATGCGGCTAGAACCTGCAGAGGCATTACACTTCCCATTGGAAGTCGAATTGTAACACCCCTCTCTGACTGACTGACTTGAATATGTCTGTTTTCTTCATCTTTCCTTGAAATTCACTCACCTTCATCCATATTCAAGCTTCTTCACAATCTCTCCAAGCAATCTATCATTCACTTCAAGCATTCAAGCACATTCTTGCACTCCATAGCAACAATCCCATCACTTCAATAGAGCAAGTGTAGGACAACACCATTGTAAAAAAGGTTTGAGTTCCTCTCATTTTCTCTCCCATTAGCCTTGAGCACTCTTGGTGGAGGTGGTAAGCTCTCTAATCTTCTTCTCTATTACTTGGTTGAGTTAGCACATTACTATTTGGTAGTTTTTTAGTGCTCTTTTTCTTTCATTCCTTCTTTATCATATTGTTTCTATATTGTTGCAAACTTGGTTGTCCGTGGAGGTAGAAACACCAAAATGGGGGTCTGACTGAGGCAGACCCCTAAACAACTCCCCCAACAATTTCTCTCTTCTTCGTGTAGGTGGAGATATCTTGGAGCGAGATAGCAAATAAGCTTTTGTGTGAGATTGTTCTTGTCACCTTTGCCTTAATCTACCTATTTTACCATATCCATTTATATGTTTCATATTTCATAGTGTTCTTTTGTTCTCTTAGAAACCATTAGCTAGGTTGATAGTTTTTTTTCCAGTGATTAGACCTTGTATTTTTTGTCTTCTATCCGTACGAATGCTAGTGCACTTGAGAGACGTTAGTGTGCCACGTTGTTGTCCCAGAACCGCGCTTTTATCCTCTGACAGAGAGATTTTCAAGACACAGAGTTGATCCTAAAAACTGACTCGCCTAGTCTCCTCTCAAATCTTAGGTTTGCAGAGTGATTGTGGGACCTTATAGTCCTCATCATTCTCATCCTTCCTTTTCTAAACATCCCTTTAACTGAGGTAATTTAGGGAAACCTTCTGCTCTCGACCCTCCATGACTAGGGGCCTTGACATGATTGGTCCCCCTCTCTTACAACTGGTATATCTAGATAGTTTCCATCCATATCTTCTTGTTCATATGCATTATTTTCTTTACACGTGAAAATACGAAAGGGACAATTCCATAGTGCTTCAAATTTGGCATGTTGCCTCGATTTTGCAATGCACTCATTGTAATTTCACACCAAGATTCCTTCCTTAAAATTTGGGTTGGAGGTATTTTTGTTGAACCATAATTTTACTGTTTGTTGGCACCCAATCATGGCCTCATAAGCCTTTTCCTTATTTTCCTCAAGGTTCGGGAGTTTCACCAACCTTACTTCCATTCCACTGCTTTCTTCAACTTCCAAAGCTTTTAATAGCTGCAAGGCAAGGATCTCTATAGAAACAGGTAAAACCACCTCTTTTCCATATACTAATTCATAAGGAGAGGCCTTCAAGAGTGGCTCGCAGGTACTTGTGTCAATCCCTTTGAATTTCTAACCCGATGAGCTTGATTAACCTAATTAGGTTTTTTTTGGTCGACTCCACTAGCCCATTTCCTTGTGGATAGTAATTCGAATAAGTTTTAACGTAAACCCCATGTTTGAGAGAAAAATCTAACATTCCAAATCCCACAAAATCTCGATCGTTGTCAGATATGATGGTTTTTGGTGAGCCAAATCTTGCTACCAACTCTTCAAGAGAGTTGACAATTTCACCTTCCATAGAATTTTTTAGGGCAATGTCCTCCATCCACCTTGTGAAGTAATCGATTACCATAAGTGTCCACTTATGGCCAATGTCAGAAATAGGATTTATCATTATGATGAAATATAAACCTGATTGAGCAAAGGGTTCCTCAGTGACAATCGGGATTAGGGGCATGGTGGAATTCTTTCACTTTCCAATGAAAATATTGGCACTGAGTACACTTTTGCACAAGATGGTGCACTTTGGAAAAAATGGAGGGCCAATAATATCCTGCTCGTATTATCTTAAAAGAAGTAGTTTTTGTGGAGAAATGTCCATCGTCGGGACTACTATGAAATTCATTCAGAACTCTTTCCACCTATAGCTTCTCTAAGCATCACAGTAGGATGCCATCATAATTCCTTTTGAATAAGATACCCTCAATTAGTACATAGTTGGTGCCTTGCAGTCAGTAGTATTTCCTTTTGTGAGGCAAAATGTTGGTCACGTACTACCCCTTTTGCATATACTATGTTCAATCCATCACCCATGATTCGTCTGATTCAAACTGATTTGTGTAGACCTGATTGGTCTCTTCCTCTACTAAGGAGCTCAATTCCTATGTAAGATATTTGCATAGTCCCCTTCCCCGAACCAACCTGGTTGGTTTAATATCCACATCATATTCTAGGATCTTAGTGATCTAGTTGGCCCTCTTTTCAATTATTTCACCCTTAGTGATATATTCCCGCACACTGGCCTATCCGACGAGAATGGTGATTCTATTGGCTGATACCAAGTGTCACAATTTCTTTAGGCTTTTTACAATAGAAAAATCTTGTTTCTCAACAAATTTATACTTGGCTTCGTATCCTTTGAGATTCCTAGAGTGAAACTTGATGGGATGCTCTTCGCTATTTCCTTCATCCTTCTAGGTAAGCACCAAAGATATTCTATGTTGGTCATTGTAGACGTAGATTAAAAAATATTTGGAGAAGTCTAGGTTATGTAACACTAGGTTTACGGAGATGGCTACCTTTATTCACTCAAAAGTCATCTTGCCTTTGGGGGTCCATTTGAACACTAGATTCTTTTTGAGCATCAGTGTGATAGGTCTTGTGATGTCTATGAAGTCTGAAATGAATCAACTTACAAAATTAATCTTTCCAAGAAAAGACTACAACCCTTTTTGATTTATTGGTAGAGGTAACTCTGTTATGGATTTCAGCCTTTCAGGGTCTATCGCTATTCCCTCTTTTGATACCACAAAACCAAGTAGCTTTCCTTGGGGCACTCCGAAGACACATTTTTTGGGATTTAAGGAAATCCCAAACTATTGTAAAATTTGGAAAACCTTTTCTAGATGATTGAAGTGGTCATCCTTCAATTTTGAAATACCATTAGGTCATCCAAATATATCAAAATAATATGATTAATTAAACCTTTGAAAGTGATATCCATCACTCGCTACAAATTTGCACAAGCATTTGAAAGTTCAAAGGGAATTTTCAAGTACACGAATGTTCCCCACTTATTAGTGAACATTGTTTTATGCTGGTCTCCTTCTTTTACATATACCTAGTTATAACCCAAGAAACCATCGAGCAATGAGAACATTTCTTATCTGGACATAGTCTATAGGATACGCTCCATTGATGGAAAAGGGTAATGATCTTTCAATGAGGCTTTATTCAAATACCTGAAATCCACACAAAGCTAAATATCACCATTCCTTTTCCGAATAGGTACCGGATTAGACACCCAAGTAGAATTCTTAATTGAGTATATGATCCTTGACTCAATTAATTTGGTGAGATCTTGGGCCATCAATGCTTTGACCTTTGGATTGACCAGCCTTTAATTTTTTCGCATGGTCTTTGAACCTTTCATGAAGTCAATAGTATTTTGAATTATGACCAGATCATATCCCCTAAGATCATCATAGGTCCAAGATATGACCCCATCATATCTAAAACATAGACCTTTTATTCTTTCTTTATCCTTCTGTGGAATGTTCCTTTTGACCTTCAATTTTCTATCATTTCTAAAATCGAGATCTTCATAATCTTTCTTGTCAGCATTCAACCTTTGTTTACCATTTCTCACATCCTCGTAGTCGAAAAGATTTTCAAGGGAGATTAAACCTTGAGGGATTTTATTGCCTTTTAACTGGATCACCTGACCTTTGAAAGGCTTTGTTTTAGGTTATGAACAGTTGGAAGCTTTTCCTAGTTTCTATAAAAAGGAGGCAATCTGAACATCATCCTCAAATACTTACCAATTCTAATCGTTTTCAGGAATTTTTGGTCGAACAATGATCTCTACTACATTCTATTTTGTTGTTGAATCAAAAATTGGTCCAAATTGTGAACCAATTGAAGCCATCTAATCAACAACATCATTCTGAGAATGTGGGATAACCTGAATGTTAAAAACATCAAAACTCTGAATTAGATCCCATATTTTGTGTCTGTACGACTTCATTCTTATATTTTTGGTGGCTTCCTACCCACATACTTGACTCACAACCAACTCTCAATCTTTGAATGCTTGTTTTCTTTTTACGCCAATCCGTTCTTCTAGGATCAAACCATGAACTGAGGCTTTATATTCCACATCATTATTCGAGCATAGGAATTGGAAATGAAAATCTTTGAGGGTCTTTGATCCTATAGGGGATACCAGTCAGACACCTGCTTTGGAACTAGATTTTCATTTGGCGCCATCAAAAGATAATGTTCATAGACTATTGTCACCTAGACTATTATTCTCTTCCCATTCCTTTACCAATTTTTGGAACACTTGATCATCATCAAAGATCACATAGGTTCCTAATCTGATTGCATGAAATTTTGTGAATGAGTCAGAGCCAATAAATTGGTTGAGGAGGACCTCTTCTTAGGGGGTCTGATCACTCTTATCTTCTTCATCTTCTAAAATTTCTACACAATACGTCTCTCTTTGTGAAAAGGAGGTATGTGTTGCTTCAAAGCATAGGTTCATGCATTGTCTGCTATGTGTTTTGGATGCAAAGATTCGAACAGGATCTTCATCTTTGCTCCATGTTTGGTCCTTAATATCATATGAGACCAATTGAGCACTAAATATCCACCAAGGTTTGTTGTAAAATCTCTTGAAAGGAACATCCTAAATACCAAGGGAATGTCTATCACAACTACTTCTTCTTTGACTATTTGGCTTGGACATGAGAAGAGGGTCAAAGATAGATCCTTGATGCGGTTGATGGTCGGAACCTTCTTCCCGTCTAATTGCATGACTCCTTTCTCAAGGAGCTCATACTTAAGTCTTAGGGCATCGGTCACTTGTTTAGGCATGACCATTGTATTAGCTCCCAAATTAATTATGTTATTATGAAAAAGCTTATCTCCCACAATAAGTCTCAAAAATAAAGGCTTGGGCTTTGGCTTCCTCACCTCTTTCTCTTTTGCATTATCTATGTTGTTCACATAAGTTGCAGCTCTTTAAGATTGGGGTTTTGATGTGAGCCCCTTGCCTTTATTTTGATCATGTGATGGAGTCACCTTTGTCTGTGGTATTTTTTCTTCCTTCTTTAATGCTTCCTAGATCAATGTCTTTTATTCAGGAATGGATATGACGTCCCATAAAGATACGTTAGTGGGCGCCTTCTTCAATTGTTCCACCATATTGAGCATTCTAACTGGAAGAGCCTTACATTTGAATAGTTGTATCTCTCTCATTTTTGAGAGGAGCCGATCCAACATGGAAGGGCTCGGTGCCTTGTCCATCTCCTTTTCCAACCATGGAAAATCTTGTGACTGTAAATTGGATCAAGCCTACGGATGTTGTGGCACTTATTGAAAATATTCTCTAGTGAGCCTCCTCTTGGATCTCATGTTGTAGTCTGACTGTACTTGTGGGGCACTAGTCATTGAGGCATCATTTTCAAATATTGTGTCTTCTTCTTCCATCCATGAGAATAGTGCTTGGTTTGGCACAATGTCCAACTCTTTTTCTAAATACATTCTTTGTGTTTATGCTCTAAGGCAAACATTCTCCATTTCTAGAGACTAATATTCCTCCATATTCAAGAACACTCCCTTGTTTCTTTGTTCTACTATCTTCTACTACAAATTTCCCCTTGAACAATTTTGGGGCATATAACTATCATTGCATGGGAAGCACCATGTGTTTTCTTTTTCTACTAATTTTTTTTGTCCTAGTATTAGATCCTTGCTTGGACTGCTCTTGACAACCTGAAGCGACATAGTAACTAAGACTATCTGGTTGTCGGACATCATTTGTTGACCTCCTCCTCTCGAGGCTCCTTGGTACACATTTTATTGATAGGATGGTCTTCCTCCTTGATAGGCTTGTGTGGCCTGCTTCGAAGGTATTGCTTGCTACCTTCACATGAGGACTAGTTAATTAGCAAAAGATCATATGAGACACTTCATATCATTAATGTACACTGCTAGCGAAGAGGAACCTGGCATATTTGGTTGTGCATCAGGGTATATGTACCTATATTTTGGTGTAGCCGATGTGGTTTCTTGCGGAGTAGAGGTGCTTGGAGTAATTTTTTCATGGGGGCCACTAGAGATTTCTACAAACACGGGCATCAGTGGTTGTGGTTGAAGCTTCCCAATGTCGATCATACTATTTTTTGTGCACACAGCTAGGTCGTATGCATCAGGTAAGACATATCCTCCCATAAAGGTTATCATGACCGTGATATCTTAATTGAAATATTTTAGGTAAAACATGAATGCCATCATAGCTGAAGGCCTAATGGTCACAAGAATCCTTTAGCAATTTTTGTGGAACCTAGTGTTGAAATCACTCATGGCCTCTTATGGGGACCTTTTGATAGTGGTTAATTGATGTAGCAGTGAGGAGCGATCTCCTTTTTTAGAGAAACATTCAAACAAATTCTCTCCAAGCTAGTCCCAAGAGTGGATAGAATTGAAAACTAGACATCGATACCAATCTTGAGCTTTTCCTTTGAAATATGTGGCCAACAGCCTAAGAGAAATATTTTCCTCTGATATATTATGTACTCTACATACCTCCGCTATATCTTGGAGATGTTCAAAGGGGGTTTTGAAATCCTCTCTGGAAAATTTTGGGATAGCCTTCAGGGCATTAGCGGGTATGGTAAGCGATAGGTATGGGGGCGCAGGCAGTTGTAGTGGACTACCACTATCCTAGGTTACAAAATTTCTAGGAGCAGGGGAAACTAGATGAGCCATTGAGAATAGATTCCTATGGATAGACTATACTAGTATTTTGATTCAGAAAGTTTGGCCTCCTAGTGTAGTAGATAAAGCTCTGGACCTTGGGCTTTCACTTATTTCCCTATTGCGTCTTACAGGTGATACAAAACCTGCAATTCTTCTTCTCCTTGATATTGAACCAGGTAACTGAGAGTACTGAAAAATGGCCCCTTGAGGATGCTCTTGTTTGGATTTTGGGCATAAAATTTCCAACCTCTTTTCTTGGTCTGATTTAAGAAATATTTTTTATTTCTAATCTGACGTTTGAAAAACTTCGGTCCCTTGAGGATACTCTTGTTTTGATTTTGGACATGAAATCTCCAACCTCTTTTCTTGGTGTGATTTAAGAAATATTTTTTATTTCTAATTAGACGTTCGAAAAACTTTGGTCCAACCAGGCACGCCAGAAAAATAACTATTGATCATCAAAGCTTGTGCCTCTCTGACAGCCTTATGGGAAATTCAGTGAGTGGGGGACCAATTTGTGCCTCACTGAATAACCTCCAGGATTTTTATAGAAAGCCGACTCTTCTTTGTGTTGGGAGAAAAGGTAAAACGAAATGCAAATAAAATATTAAAATGGCAATGCACCAAAGCTTTTACAACATTTCAAACCTTAACTTATTTCTTATGGATTATATAATAGACATAGAATTCCACATACCATTCATTTTTGGGAAGAGAATGAGCAAAAAAAGCTAAGTAAAAACATAGTGCAGCCTTTCAAATCTCCCCGCGAGAATCACCCATTAAGGTCTGATCAAACATAAGAAAAATCTGAGTTAACAGAAATATCTAGAAATTGTAGAAAACCTTTCTCCTTTTACAACATAATATGAAAAATAACAATCTTTATAGAAAATGAGACATAATCCAATTTCCGAAAAACTATTATTCAACATAGAAGCTTACATCATGGAAATTAGCTACTTGAACTATAAAAATAAGCTTAACACAATTTTTTAACATGAAAGAGAACATAAAGAAGGAACTTGACAAAGGCCATAACATGCATAGTTTCAAATATGTTTTCTAAATAGATCAAACTTTAATATCAGATGAGCTGAAAAACAAAGGTTGGATGCCAATATGATGATAGTTTAAGTTAAAATATAGCATGCCAAAGAACAACGGTATTCTACAAAACTTTCTACTTCTGAAAACATAGAACTCCCTAACTAGATCTATCTACTCTAAAAATATATTAGAAATAAATTCTTTCTTCTTTTAAAACTTTCAAGAAAATCTCTAAACTTTTGTGTTTCTATTGTTGCCCCCTATTTATAGCTTGGAAGAAGAGAACATCACCACCAATCTTTCCAGAAGGAAAATTGCCAGATACTTGCAGTTGATGGCCCATGATCCAATCGTAAAGCTTGATTAGATCATTGCAATCCCTACTCATTAATTTCCAACTGCTTCATTAATGTCCTTAGATATTTAGCAATGATTGCAATCAGAAAAAAATTAGATTCTTAGAAAAACAACCTGGAAAAATCTGATCGATCGATCATATAGATTGATGGTGTTGACTCAAAGGTTCCAACCCAAAAGAAATAAAGACTTGACACACCCTGAGAAACCCATCTGAAGAGGTCACTCCATAAAACATAACCTTCCTGAAGCGAAGAGATGATTTGTCAAGCAAGCAGGGATTCTTAGATTAATTAAAATGGCTTTAGAGAAAAATACCGCTAAGCTGACACATGCCTCGTCTCACTCCCGAAAGGAAGATGATAAACAAAATCCACAAAGCCACCACATGGCATATTGTGTGCCTTTTAGAACAATATTTTTACTTTAAACGTGGATCCATCTCGAAGCTGAAAAATGTAAGAGTTGAAAACCAAAAAAATACTAAGGGAAAAATTTGTTTTACAGGAACTATCAGTTTGGTCACCTCAAAAAAAATGAAAATTACATCACCTTGCAACTTTGTATTGTATGCATCTAGTGTTTTTTCCATCTATTGAAAACTCATCACCATAGGAAAATGGATTGGATATATGAAAAAACTAAGAGAGGTTATTATAGAGGGGTCCTACATGACCCTATACCTTTAGATAGAATGGTTTTAAGTGCTATAGTTTATGAGAAAGAGTTCATCAAATTTTGCTACTTTTTCACACTTTGGTCTCTTAAGAGAAATCATTAGTGCAATGTAGCCTGCAATGTTTTGGCATGTTGGGGTACAAAACAAGACATTCCTTAGTGTAAACCTACCCATTCAAATGTGTTGGAACTGTTGGTTTTGTCACATGATGAACATAACAAAAAAATATGCCACCTTGCAATTTTACACTAAATGCACAAAGGCATCTTAAGGGGCAGCAAAAAAGGGTCTATCATTACACAAGGAGGAGAACAAAGTCATTCCCAAGTGCTAGGTGCTACTAATGTTGATCAACTTGGCTAGAACCTAAATATGAACCTTTCAATTATGAAGGAATAATTGGCTAGTGTGATAGAGAATACACACTTTACAAATGAGACTAAATAAATAGAAGCACATGATAACCCTATCTTAGAGCATAATATTAAAAATATCAAGAAAAAGACAAAATAATACAAATATTGTAAATTATTCATCTTTTTCAAAAAAATGTGAATTTTGACATGGATACATTAATCTTGCAAGATAAGAGTCCATTCAAAGTGAATGAAGGGACAATTTGCAATTGATACATCAATCTTTGAGTTGATAACAACCCGTTCAAAGTGAAATGGAAAATGTGGAGATGGCAGTAGAGATGGGCATTCAAATATATGTTTCCAAAATGTTTATAATCTTTAATATCCTATATATATCGCTTTCTGTTACAAGGAATGCAAGAGTGAAGGAAATATAATTGGAGAGGTATATTATGAAAATCATTTTTCTCTTTAGGAAATTTCTTTGTCTTCAAGATCTTCATTTTGAAATATAATATAACTTCCCTCTCATAACTATCATTCAAAACCTAATACTTTTCTCCTCATAAATATACTACTAATGCCTTCCTTATGATGCCCTACTTTGTTATATTGAAATTTTAATTGTATAGTGGCATGTGTAGGTTGTATTTTTCTTTATGTCATTTTGGTTATCTCATTTTCATGACATTTATCTCCATCATTGCAACCCTTCTACTATGTTTTCCAAACTGAATTGTATGAAGAGTTTCAATAGGGGTATTGACAATTCATTTTGGTCTCATTTTGACTTGATAGTGAGACACAATAAAAGAAAAATAATGTAGTTTTTATCACAACAAAGTCCACTATGTACCATTTTAAATATACCTAACATAAATATGCATATAATTTTCCCAATATTCATTGTATGTGTGTAAAAATGTGGTAGGAAGAAAATTAGAAACTTTAAGTTAAAGAGGGGAAGTAAGTCCTTCATGTGCCATATGAAATTTGGAACCAAAACATAAGTAAAGTTGAAATATGATAGCGAAAGGTCTAACTATCAACTACAATACATTAATATCAAAATAAATATTGAAAACATAAAAACATAAATAGTTTTATGCTTACAAATCAACCCAATGAACCATGTAGGTCTACTCTACTCTTTATTGTGTCAAGTATTGCCTCATGGTCAGAATCACACACCTTCCACAAGTTATTCTTCAAAGGTTTACCCCCATATTTGATCAAATGAACATTAGATTCTATGACAAGGTTTTATTAATGACGACTATTATAATGTGTTTCAAAGTCTTCCAACAACCAATCGTTAACACTCTTAATTGGGTACCTTCTAAGCCATTTTTCAGTAACAAGCACTAATCTTGTAGGTATTCAATATTTTCTTCATTTTTAACCAAGGCCTCCAATTTATTTTTGGCCTCAACACAATGACACAAGTAATAATCTATTCCCTCTTTATTGTCTTCATCTACAATAACTACATAAACATTCCCTACATTGATATGTGCATCAAATTAGATGAATTTAGTCAACATTACAAAAACACTACAAAGTAAGATAACATTAGGAATTTCTAAAACTATGCAAGTAGATATATTACTTGGTTGAACTAGGTTTGATATGTGATCAAATTCAACCAATGATTCCATCTGTGTTAGTTGTAGTGTCATCAGGAGCCGATATGTGTCAAGTGGGCTTAGACATCTTAACCACCATTCATCAACCCACTCCTTTGACTCATGCTCATTCCATGCTTGAACTATACATGAAGAACAAAAGCATGCCATCTTGCACATATGGATACTCTATGAACCTGCATTAGAGATTCTGAAAGAGTGTATCTCACTTGATCCTATCAGTGTACAATAATCCTTGAATATTGTGCAGTATTAGTATCATTTATAAAATTAAAAAATCTATGAACTAAAGACATACCTTCATTACCTAGACCCATCGAAGCATTACACCACTTGATGATTGATTTCAAATCTATCAACTTTGTATTGTCTTTATACTTTAAGTCTTCTCGTACTATGGATCTTTTGATACATTCTCTTGCACCATAATGGTCCCCCTTTTGATGCCTAGCCTTACAAATGTTTCACATATGGTAAAAACCTATAATATTATGCATCTTACTCAACCAATAGAACATCTGTGAGTTCTTGAATTATGATGCAAAATAATCTGACCACATGATATGTTGATGGAATGATATTCCCTTCTAGCCAATTCATGGTAGAACACTGAAATCAACCTTGCATGAACTTTGTAGAGTGTGTTTGATCATCACTAATATAAAAATGATACTCCCTTATGATTTGTATTTCATTGTCGGTACTATCATTGGCATGAATGAATGCTATGTGTACAAATAACAACCTATGTGAAGTTGTAATACTATGATTGCATCTCATGTTTAGCTGTAGATTGTAGTTCTCTAAAAATTCAACAATTTAAACAATTCTACCAAGTGTAAACATGTCCATGCATAACTTGAATTGAAATTCCAACCATTGAGCTCTATGGGTATGCCTTGCATACTCATACACTATACTATCACAAAATATAGACATAAATTGATACACTCGAATCTTTTGAATAACAATCATACCTTTTTTCTTCTTTACCATCTTTTGTATTGTAGGCCACTATCTTATACTTTTCAAATTCTACTATTTCATTTCCAACCACATGTGTACTTTTCATATATTCACATATTGGCATATTTTGCAAGCCATCACAATGCTGACATGTTCCCTCCAAGCATGATTTATTGTAAAATAATTGACCTTCCTCTCTTTCACATAAAATTATTGATATGAAATCTCTTGAAGATATAGATGGGGCATGTATGCCACAGTCTTGCAAAATATTTCTAGTATGCAAATCTAAACATATACATTGATAAACATCAAAATGGTTAGAAAACTCAATATGTACTCTACAACAAAAAGTAGTGCGTGTGTGATTTATTTTGACATAGAAAGGCTTTAGCATTTCAAAAATATTTGATAAATTTTAAATTGAAGATACATCTCTAGAAATTTACCAAAAAATTGTGTTTGAGTCATATCCAAAAAATACTTTGGATGTGGCTCACGTTTTCGACTACCAATTCTCTTTCTTATGAAATCTCTTTGATTTAGAGATACCCTTGTGTTATTCTTCCAAAAGTATTCAATTAGGGATCTCAATGCTTCAACAATTGGTTTATCGTTTCATGATAGACTCCCCAAGAATGTTCATTATTCATTTTCATCAGTGTCCTCAATTATTTGGCACGTTCCAATGGCTCTCAATAAATTTTTTCTATGTATTTTCAATGTTTCACTTGTCTTTCTAATGAGGCGAGCTTTATTCATTTGATTACTTACTATGTTGATGCAATGACATGTCATGTGAAATTTCTATCTTTTACGTGTGAGGTGCTACTTGAACTCTCATGTTCATGAGATTAGATTATTCACAATATATTTTTCACTTAAAGCTTCCAATGTTCTCAGCCCAAGAAACTTCATAATGGACATGTACTTTAGATCAACAAATAGTTGACATCTTGCAGTTTCATTTAATTTTTCAAAGAAAAATTTCCAAATCTTACTAGCATATCTTCTACAAGTATGTTTTAGAATCTTATCATCCATTGACTACAAAATATTATCATCAATATCAATCAAAAACTTGGGCTTTCTATGCAAAATTCCATGAGGTGTTCTCAAACGTAAATTTTCATCAACATTAGGAATTTCATCAATATTTAAATGAGATGGGATAGATTGTGTACCTTCAATTAGAGATGGAATAGATGATGTACCTTGAATTTGAGATTGGAGAGATGCCATACCTCCTTCTTCACATGTGAGTGATGATGTACTTTCAATTTGAGATGTTGTAGATGGTGTCCCTCCATCTTGACTTGCATTAGATGATGTGTCTCCAACTACGGATTCAAATCTCTCATTGCACGAAGGTTTTGCATTCATTCCCTTTGTTCCACCAATACCATATCTCCCATTAATATTTCATGTTCCTCTTCAATTTTCATGTATTCTTCTATTGTGTTCAATTTCCTCTTTTCATGAATTTGTCTCATTTGATCTCTTTTCTTTTCATTCTTATCTTCTTTCTTGTCTTGTGTTATAGGAATCCTTGATCATTTCCTCAACATGATGAAGAATTTTACTTTTAGCATGAAAAAGATATAAATAATAGTTACACCATAGTACTATAGAGTAAAGAAATATCTTACACTAATTGTAAATTAGTCATGAAATTAAAATACACACAATATATGATATTCCAAAAGAGGCATGAGGAGGAGAACAAAGGGCATGAAGAAGGTAGCAAAGTGAATGAGGAGGGACAATAAGGACTATGAAACTAAGGCAATTTTTACTGATTCTCAAGTTTTTGCATGAAGAGGGCAGCAAAGGGCATGAGGAGGGGTATGAAGGAATATGAAACTAAGGCAATTTTTATTGATTATCAAGTTTGTGCATGAAGAGGGTAGTAAAGAGCATCAGGAGGGGCATCTTGTAATGACTTAACATTCATAATGATCCTATGGCTATCCTACATTCATAGAAGATGTTAAAGAACTCTTAAATATGACAATATATGAGTTGATGAATTCAATTCAAACCCACAAGTAATTCCTAAATAGGGTTAGCCCTTCATCCCCAAAGATCAAACCAACATAAGAGGTGTGGAAATTGATATAGTTGTGTACCTAGATAGTGGATGACACAATCATATGAGTGGAAATGAAACTTATTTGGATTCATTATATATTTATTTTGATCAAAATAGGGAACAATAATATTATGTTTTAGACATAAAACATAATTTCTTAAGTGTTGGACTACTAGTTTGAAAAGGCTAGAAAGTGTTGACAAAAAACAAAAAAGTGCATTATCTCTAAAAAATGGGAGGAAAAAAGTGCATTCTAGGATAGATGACATTTATGGTATTCACATTTAAGTTATTTTGGGTGTATTATTTTATCCAAGAAGGATATAGTTATGGGTTACCAAATATAGCAAATTCTAAGAGAAAATATAAAGTTTGTGTTTTAGGAAAACAACATAGATAACCCTTTCAATGAAGGAATTCTACAAGAAAAAAAAAGTAGCATTGGATTTGATGCATCTAGACTTGTGTGACCCCAAGAAAACTCTCACCCTAAACAAATATCAATAGTGTATGACCTTTAATGATGACTATAGCTAAAATACATGGTTCTACTTCTTGAAGCATAAATCTAAAACCTTTAATAAGTGCAAAGAGTTCAAGACCCTGATCAAGAAGGAATATAGAAACTCTTTAATTTCAAGTTAGAGTAGATAGAAGAGGTGAGTAATACTCCAAATAATTTCTATTTTTTTTCAAGAATGAAATCATTAATAGAGAGTTTACAACTAGATATACTTAACAAAAATATATTGTAGCAAAGACAAAGAATAGGACCATCATGGATATTGCAAGAAATATATTAAAGGTTAAGGGGATTCAAAATGAATATTGATGTGGATTTTTTTCAATAGTACTATAGTTTCCAAATATATGTCCCGAAAATTTTGTGTGTGACATGATTTTACAAGAAACATGGAAAAAATGCAAATGGAGAATAAATCACTTCAAATTTTATAGGATACATGGAATGAACATTTGTGAAAAAGGAAATAATGCATAAATTGGATGATAGAAGATGGAAGTGCATCTTCATAAACTACACTAAATAATCCAAGGCATAAAATTGTATGACCCTATCACAAAAAATATTGTAATTAGAAGGAATTTTGGGTTCATAGACTCATTAGGACTACCATAGATTCATTAGGATTTCCATAATGAAGATATGATAGTCCCAATGAAGCTATGACTATCCTAAGTTTTGAAATACCTAATGAATTTAAAGCTATGATTAATATGATGCATTTGATTATATTAACAAAATATAATCTAATCCCTTATCAAAATCTAACGCATTTGATTAAGGCTATGTATGTTGAGCACTCATAATTTTGAATACTTAGCAAAATCTAATCCCAAAATCAACATGATAACAAAATAAAAGCATTATATTAAGCATGCATGATAAGAAGTGATAAAGAAACATAAGAGAATGAAGGAAAATGTAAAGCACATGTATAAAGACTTGGCATACCTTAAAACTGGAGATTCGATTTGAGAAACTACACAATTATGTGTAGTTTTTTTTCTTCTATCAAAATCATCAAGATTTTGAGCTTTTCACGAACTTTCTTCCTTTTCAACATTCAATTCTATATAACTCTAATAGAATTATTAAAAATATATAGAATTATCCAATCTATAATGTGCAATTATAACAATAAGATCATAATTAACATTGCAACACTACAAACATGAAAATTTAAGGTCATATAGTCAAATTTGATCTAAAAAAATTGTTATTTCCTCCTTCATAATTTAGAAAACTAGAAAAAGGTGGTGCAAAGGTGGTGGAATGTTTAAAAAGTGCATGTTCATTCCCCAACAACATGAAAAAGCATTGTTTTGTTGGATAACATGTAGAAGCATGAGAATAACAAAGCATGTGGGCTTGGATCATGGGTGTCCTACCTTTTTACCATTTTTAGAGCAAGAAAAAATACGCTCGTGTTATAATGTGAGTGCATTTTGGCTTGCTCTAAAAATCACATTTCAACTTTTTAAATCATTCTTGCATATTGTAAAGGTTTTTTCTAACTATCATCATATGTCAATAAGGGGTTGGTTTGAGGTACATATATGAGACATTTATTTGAGAAATTATGACATATTATAAGTGCTATGTATGTCTCATTTTGTGTGTGATATTAAGTTTCACCATAATTCCCTATATGCTCAAGCCTATACATTAACCCTTAACCCTCAACCCTATAGCTTAAACCCTAAACCCTAAACACTATACCATATACCCTCAACACTTAACACTATACCCTATACCTTAACCCTATACCTTAAACACTATATCTTAAACCCTAAACCCTAAACCCTACAACCTCAACCCTCATCCCTATACCCTATACCCTATACCCTCAACCCTCAAACCTATACCTTATACCCTCAAACCTATGCCTTATACCATGAATCCCTCAACCCTTCACCCTATTCCTTATACCCTCAATCCCTCAAACCTATACCATATACCCTCAATCTCTCAACCCTATACGCTATACCCTATACCTTAACACTATCCCCTATACCCTCAACACATAACACTATACCATATACCTTAACCGTATACCTTAACCTTATACCATAAACCCTATACCTTAAACCCTACACCCTCAACCCTCATCCCTAAACCATACAACCTCAACCCTCATCCCTAAACCATACAACCTCAACCCTCATCCCTATACCCTAAAACCCCAACCCTCTACCCTATACATTAAACCCTCAACCCTAATCCCTGAACCCTTAACCCTAAACCCTCTACCCTATACATTAAACCCTTAACCCTAATCCCTCAACCATATACCTTAAACCCTAATATATTAACCCTCAACCCTCAATTATAAACCCACCCTATACATTAGAACCTCAACCCTCAACCCTCAACCCTATACCCTCAACCCTTAGAACCTTAAACCCTGAACCCTTAAACCCTTAAACCCTCAACCCTCAACCCTAATCCCTCAACCCTATTCCCTTAAAACATAAAATCTTAAACCCTTAAACCCTCAACACTTTACTCTATACATTAAACCCTCAACCCTAATCCCTTAACCCTATACCCTCAACCCTATACGCTTAAACCCTAAACTGTTAAACCCTTAAACCCTCAACACTCTACCTTATACATTAAACCCTCAAAACTAATCCCTTGACCATATACCTTAAACCTTTAATCCCTCAACCCTCAAACCTTAAAGCCTTAATCTCTCAACCCTGAACCCTCAACTATAAAACCTTTATCTTATACATTAGACCATCAACCTTCAACCCTCTACCATATACATTAAACCCTCAACCCTAATCCCTCAAACCTATACCCTTCAACCCTTAAACCTTCAACCCTCAATCCTCAACCCTATACATTATACCCTCAAACCTATGCCTTATACCTTCAATCCCTCAACCCTTCACCCTATGCTTTATACTCACAATCCCTCAACCCTATACCCTATACCCTCAACCCTATACACTATACCCTATACCCTCTATAGTGTAGGAAAATGTATCCCTTTACATTTTCACACTTATTTGGGCCATTGTGATCTAAATGGACTTAATTGTGTCTTATTTAGGGTATTAATTGGGCTTCTTTATGCTTTAATTGGCCTTATTTTGCATCCACAAGCCTTAATTAATGCATCTTTCTAAGGATAATCCCAAAATATATCAAGTGACCAATCAAAATTTAATTATTTTGGACTATATGGCCCAAATTTATTGATCTAGGACTCATACACAACCTTGGGCATATGGGTCCCACCTAAGTATCGAGGCCCCAATCTGGATTTCACATTAAACTAAGCCTTTCTTTAAAAACATGTCCCAAGCTTAACCTAATGGGACTCATATGCCACAACTAGCATATGAGTCCCACTTAGCTGAGACCTAAATTAAATTCAAATTCTTGGTGGTATTTTATCCTCCTAGATCTAATGTCAGCTTGTAGTGTTGTAATTTTGAGAAATTTGGCATAAACAAGTATAAATACAAGGTTATTTCACCTATTTTGAACCTAACAAGCAATCAAGCATCCTACAACTTCAAGCACACTTACAATAGTTTAAAAGAGTATTTAAGAATGATTATCAAGAATTTTGGATCATTATTCAAGTATCAAGCATCATGTCAAAGTCATCATGCATCATGTTTATTTCTGAGCTAACATTCATGATGTAGGGTTCTTATGATTCAAGCAAGCATTTAAGTCAAGATCTACAACATTCAAGAAAAATTCAAGGTCCACATTCATGCTAGCCATTACATACATGTTTGCATCATCTTGTTCAAGGTTTTGGTGAGTTGCAACATAGCCTTTTTGTTCATTCATCATTCCTCCTTTCTATTTCATTTCATTTCATTTCAAGGTTTGATTACGAAAATGGGGTTTGACCAAGGTAAACCCCTATCCACTAACAAAAAAAAAAATTCACTCTCTTTTGTGTGTGATTTGGAGATCTAGGTGATTTAGGTTGAAGATACATTGAAGATCAAGATTGGAAGAAGTTTTGAAGTTGTCAAAGTTGTCACCTTGTTTAAAATACCACTAGAAGACATCTACATAGCAGAATTTAGCAGTACAGATCTAGAAATCATGTTGAGAAGGAAGAGAAGAGATAGGAGAGAAGATTCAAATCTTAACCTTACGAAAAAGCTAAGCAGGACTGATATGCCACTTCTGGCGTATGAGTCCCAGTACAAGACTTTTTTTAGATTTCAGGAGATCTAGGCTTGTCACTGTCAGATTTGTGTTCCTTCCCAAAAACCCTAATCTGGGACTAAATCACCCAGTTCGACATATGAGTACCAATGTGCATTAAATTCAACATTTTTAGCATTTTAGATCTTCATTCAAGCTTCTATAGATTTTCAAGTGCATCGCTCTGGTTTCTTAGTTTATTGTTCTGATTTGCATTCATTTGGGTTTTGCATAGCATTAGGTTTTTTCATTAGATCTTGCATGTTACTAGTCTTTCCAAGCCCTATCTTGGTGGTGAACCCCCTTTTAGTCTTTGATCACACCCTAGGATAGCCTTTAGCAGATCTCTTTCCCATATTCCATCATTGGATTGATATCTCTAGGGCTTCCTTGAGTGAAACTAAGTGAAATAAGTCCCTAACCCTAGTTCCATCTCCAAAAAGATAAAGAACACACCCCTATTTTCCTAGGATTCATTTTGGTGAACCTGCCCTTTAAAAGATTTCATTTTCTGATTTGGAGTACATCATATTCTTAGATCTAGCTTGCATTAACTTGGCATTAGGTTTTACATTAGTTAGTTTGCACCTAGGGTTTCTAAAATTTGCATTAGTGAAAGTGCATATAGGTTGCATTTTTGCATCTTGGATCATTAAATTTCATCTAAAATCTATAATTGCACTTAGCCTAGACACCATACTAACCAAAAAACATAACAATCACTCAAAAAAATTGATATTTATGTAAAAACCCTCATTTGGGACTCATACGCCCCTTTAGGTGATTTAGTACCAATACGGGTGGTTTTACCTGATTTCTAGGTATTTTCTGTTTACTGTTTATCAACATTCAAACCCTTGAAAAACCTTGATTGGGACTCATATGCCCCTCTAGGCGATTTAGTTTCATTTTGGATTTTAAATTTCATTTTCTAGCATTAATTTTTTTGTTTTTCTGCTTCTATTTACTGCCATTAACTTTTTGTTTCAATTTGTTGAATTATTCTTCTATGCATTTCATTAGATTTAGCTTAATTTAGATTCATTTCAATTGTGGATAGAATTAGATTGTTGTAATTTTTATTTCTAGCATTAGTTCATATTTTGATAAGCTTATATTACATTTGGAATTCATTAGAAAACAAAATAAAAACACCCATAAAACTAATGAACCACTTGGACAAAGCATAGTTATTTGAGTATGTCAAATATCTTTTTCCAAGTTAACCTAACCCTCAAGCCTTTTAGTAGTGATTACTTTGACATGTTAGATGAAGCCCTTGAGGACTTCATCTCACAAGTTTCATCCACTAAGGCTTTCTATAACCAACCAAAACCAAGATATGTTAATGTAATTCAATCTTAACTCATCCTTTACCCACCTTCACACAAACCTTAAACTCAAAACAAACCCATTTTCACCCTTGAATCACCAAAGAATAATGTTTCACAGAAATCAAGTTATAATACTAGTTCTCATACATATAACACTAGAAGCAATCCACAACCAAAACAACCAACTTCAACATCTTTACCTTTTCCTAACCCCATCTTGCCTAGTGCCCCTCATTTACCTTCAAATAGTGGGAAGGAGTATGATCTTGTTGAACTTAAAAATACTCCTGTGAAGATATCCCTATGCGACCTAATTCAGAATTCACCTAATTATCATACTATGCTTCAAACCGCCTTGCAACAAGTTGTGGTTTCTTCTAGTACAAATGCAAATGATGTGGCAACTCCAATTCAAGGAATGAATGTGTTTAACGTAGACATTAATTTTCATCAACATGAGTTACCTCCTTTGGAAATGAGAAAGAGAAATAATGCCTTCATGATAATAGATATCTATAATATGTTGGGAATAAAAATAACTCTTGTTGAAAATGGCTCCTAATGAGGTAAAAATAACCTCATCATAATGAAACCAGAAAAGCCTATTTATATAAGCTCAATCCTCAGTCTCTGCCAATTAATTAAACTTTAGGAGAAATAATTGTTTATCTTTAAGGAAAATTATGCAAACTTTATTTCTTATGATTAATTGAGGTAATCTACCAATATGGGTTTAATGGGTTGTCTTGAGTGGTTTTGTAGAGAAATAATCAAACATCATGCAACAGTTGCAAAATGTTTAACTAGCATGTGCCTTAGTAATGATTGAAGATAGACAGTGGGAACCTACTCCTGAACATCAGGCTGATGAACCGAGGATATAGTTGTTGTTAGTTTAATTTTTTTTATGATCTTTTAGTCAAAGACTTCATGGCTCGTCTCGAGCCTTCTTAATGTTTATGTAATGGGTTTTAAAGACAAGGGAGTTAGTTGTAAACTGTTATAGACTTTTTCAATGGCTATCCACGCCATCTGAAATCTAGGATTTAGTTAAAGTTTTTCTATAAAAATGTAATTTCCTGAAGTTGAAAAAAATGCTCAATAGTAATGTTATGTTGTTAGCATGATCTCTAAATACTTATGAATAAAAAACTATCTCTGTCAATTGTTGAGTTGTTGAGCCATGCATGATAATTGTCTTTAATGGAAGAACTCCAAAACCAGTAGTGTATGTGACTTGAGAACGAATGTGATAACCCACGAACTTGCCACTCGAGGCAGGATAGCTTAGTAGATAAGTGCATACTGTTATGTTTTTTTTGTTACATAGATAACCATTCAGTAGGAAATTGTTAAGTCTGTCAGTTGTTGAGTCTAAAGTTCTAGAGAACTCTTTGTTTTCCATTATCATGAGTTACTTGTTGCAACTGTTAGAATCTATTACTATTTAAGAGAATATTTCATGGTCTGTTTACTCATTTTTCAACTTCCATAGTTTATCAATTGTTTAGTTTATTTATTCCTGTGCTTTCTAGCTTAGTTGTTATGCTTTCTAAATTAGTTATCTTGTTCTTTCTAGTTTAATATTTCTAGTTTTCTTAGAATAAATTGTTTCCTAGTTAAGTAGTTAGATGGCCTTAGACTAAAATTGACTTCAATATTTTAAAGAAAAACAAAAAATCTAAGATGAGTTATCTAAATTATCTTCTATTGCAAACTTCCTTAGACACTGCTCGGTCGACTTATTGATATTTTATATTCTAAAGTAATGGGACCTAATGACAGCCTATCACTTTTTGGCACCATTGTCGGGGAACTATAATAGCCTTCTTGCTTAAGTGTTACTAGGAGATGGTTTGAATACCTCATTTTAGGCCAAAATACCACCTTTGGCTTCCTTTTCTTCATGATCAGGAAAAGAGGCTCCCACAGATGATTTATACCAAAGACCCCCCCAAAATACGTACCAATCATACATAGGGAGGCCCAAGGCTCAGATGACCATACTATTGAAGAATTATTTGAGCCTAATCCACCAGAGGCTTTCCACTATTTACCTGAAGATAAATTGGTAGAACAACCAATTATAGAGGAAATTTTTGTTGAGCAGATTCCTCTGAACATTATGGGAGATCGTAGGCCTAAACCTAACCAGCATAATTCCAACTACAATGAACCCCAGCCTCCCCAAACTTTTACTTATCCTATTACTTTGGATGCAAATGATGATACGGCGATGAAAAATATTTCCCCAGCTTTCCTTCCAACTTTTCGTGGCTTGTCCTCAAAAGACCCAAACCAATTTATTTTTAAAATTAAGGTCCTGTGTCAAACTTATGACTATAAAAATGATAACCAGAAACTGAAGCTCTTTCCTTATACTTTGAAGGATTCAACAATGCGCTGGTTCATGGGACTAGGTTCTGGGAGTATTACATCTTGGGGGGAAATGGAGTGTTTTATTGCAAAAATACCAGAGTTACTATAGGGTGAGTGATCATAAGGAAGAGCTATTTAAATTGAGACAAAACGAGGATGAGAGTTTAGAGGACTATCTAGATAGGTTTATTTTCATGTCTAAATGATGTGGAGAAGAGGCTATTAGTGTTGAGATTCTCAAAACTATATTTCTTAAGGGACTTGATGACGATGCTAGAAGAAGTCTTGATCTGATGGGAAAAGGTGACATGTCTCAATTGGCCCTTGAGGAAATATGTGAGTTGTGTCTGAATTTCTCCCGTACATGGGGAGGAATCTATAAAACTAATCTCCTTAAAGGGTCTAACGAGATAGGTAAAGTCCGCAAAGAAATAGAAAATTTAAAAATGAACATTCTCATTCAACTAAACACTACATTAGATGGCATACAAGCTAAAAATCGCAACCCTGAGACCTTGTCAATCTAATGTCTCAGGTGTCGAAACAAACACCTGTTGTGCAAGTGTCCTTTAGACAAAATCAATGTTTGTCAACACTATGAGCAAAACCATCCTACAGTCAGTGTGAGCTTCTAGCTGATCTTAAGAATACTAAGAAAAAAACTGTTCATGTTGAAGAGGAGATAAACGCATTAAACCAACATCAAGGAGGTAACTTCTCTTATGGACAAAATTCCAACCCTGCGTGGAGACTAGAAAATAATTGGGTTCATAATCAATGGACTCCATCTTGGAATCATTCACCACCACCACCACAACCTAACTGGGTAAATCCTTATTGGGGATCCCCCGAATGGGCAAATCAAACATGGGGAACTCATTAGTGGCCAAACCAACCATAACAACAATGGTACCCACAACATGCTACCCCCAATGGAACTAGGGACATAATCAATTTTATACTAGGCCTAGGAGGAATCAACAACAAAATCTATTACAACCATCTCAAAACCCTCCTCAGAATGAGTAGGTAAATCAACCTCAGCTTCCAACGCAGCCGCTTCCCAATCCTAAGAATAATCGCCAGAATACTCCAGCCTACTCAACTGAACAAGATAATCTTACAAGACTTAATGCAATACATTATGGAAATGTTCAGTTGCACTCTGGTAGAACTCTTCAACCCCCAACTATTGAGGAAATAGTGGAGGAACCTGAGCCTAAAAGTCCTATAAAGGATATGCCACCTAATCATGCCACTCCCACAAAAGATAGTTAGCCTTTTCCAGTAGCAAGAGTTGTTGATTTATCCCAGGGGGGGGGGGGAGGTCAGTCTTTGAGTGAACATAGAGAGGATAACACACCAAAAGAGAAAACTTTGGCACCATTTCTGGAATGTCTAAAATCAATGACTCCGGAAGGTACTCTGGAAATGCCTATGGCTTCTGAAACCGCATTAATTCAAGAAATCAATTAACTGCAAATTGAGGTTCCTCTACTGCAAGCAATAAAGGAAATTCCTGAGTTAAATCAGTTAATCAAATAGTTATGTATTAAAACACCAGGGAGGAAGGCAAAGAAGATAAATACTATTCACATTGATGTCTATTTAGCTGATTTTTTGTCTGGAGAGACTGTTGCTCCAAAATATGATGATCCTGGGAGTCCACTTATAACCGTTACAATTAGTGAGGTAGCGATACCAAATGCACTAGTGGATTTAGGAGCAACTATTAACATGATGATTGTGGATGTGATGGAAAAATTAGGTATGACTGATTTACGTCCCACAACCATAGTCTTACAAATGGAAAATCAGTCTATAGCCATTCCAAAAGCAATTATTAAAAAAATTCTTGTGAAAGTTGATGGATGGGAATATCCAGTTGACTTCCAGGTAATCCAGTCACTTACACCAAAAGATAGCTATCCAATAATTCTCAGAAGACCATGGTTGGCCACTCTTGCCACTAAGATTGATTGCAGAGAAGGGGGAATGACCATTTCTCATGGTCTAGACAGTAAACGTTTATTTTTGTACCCCCTGCTATACCTACTGAGCATGATAAGGTTTGGGTTGATGAACTAGAGGAATCTAATGGTCAAGATAGTTTGGCCTTGCTAGCTATGGTAGTAATTAAACAACATGGAGAAGAATTAGAGGATTAGTTAGTAGACGACATGGCATGCCTTGCTATAGGCCCGAGTGAGGAAGAAATGATGGATGCTCCAAGAATTGTTGGACAACTAGTTGATATAAGTGGGATGGAACAAAGCTATACTACAATGGGAATGCCTTGTCCCTTAGCTAACATGATCCCTAGAACAAGTCATTTCTTTGAGGATATCACGAGGTTTCACCAACTTATACCTCATAGTTTTCCTCTCAACACCCTGTTGTGACAAATACATACTATCACTTCGGCCCATCTAGAACAAAATTTATTATGTTGCTGCCAGGAAAAACTCTGAAAGTCAATAACTGGCTGACAGAAACACAAGAGGATAAATTATTCAATGTGTTGGTAAGAAGGTCTAAATCTTTTTCTTGGGACTACATGGACATGAGGGGAATTCACCCGAGTGTTTGTACACATCACATTTATACTGATCCTAATATAAGGCATGTACGCCAGGCACAGAGGAGACTCAATCCTGCATTAAAGGAGGATCTTATCAAAATTGAAATTGAGAAACTCCTCCGTGCAGGATTTATTTATCCTATCTCTGATAGTAAGTGGGTATCACCTATGGTGGTTGTGCCAAAGAAAAATGGGAAATGGAGAATCTGTGTAGATTATAGGGAACTCAACAAAGCCACTCATCAAGATTATTTTCCCCTACCATTTGTTGATCAAGTTCTGGACAACTTGGCTGGAAGGAAATATTTCTCCTTTTTAGATGGATTTAGTGGTTACAACCATATTCAGGTTGCTCTAGAAGACCAAGATAAGACCACGTTTACCTATCCTTGGGGCACATTTGCATACAGGGTGCTTCCCTTTAGACTTTGTAACACTCTTGGAACTTTTTTAGAGGGTCGTTCTCGCTATATTTGCTGCACTTGTCAATGACTGTGTAGAGGTCTATATGGATGACTTCACATTCTATGGGTCAACTTATGATGAATCTCTTCAAAACCTAGATCAAATTTTACAAGTTTGTGAGTAAAATCGACTATCCCTTAGCCACGAAAAATGTTTAATAATGGTAGAACAAGGAATAGTCTTGGAACATCATATTTCCTTTGAAGGAATAAAGGTTGATCCCAAGAAAATTGAATTCATCCAACAGTTGACTATTCCTCAAACAAAAATAGATGTTCAAAGTTTCCTTGGACATACTGGTTACTATAGAAGGTTCATCGAAGGTTGCAGTAAAATAGCTGCTCCTATGTTCTTTCTTCTACAGAAAGAAGTAGAGTTTAGTTGGACACCTAAGTGTCAAATATCATTTGAAACAATTAAGGAGAAACTTGTCTCTACTCCCGTACTATGAGGGCCAAATTGAAGTATTCCCTTCCATATTTATATTGATGCTTTGGCTAACGCTATCGGTGTAGTATTGGGACAAGAAGATGAGAATGGGGGTAAATATGCCATATACTTTATTGGTAAGAACCTTACATTTGTAAAGAGAAACTATACGACAATAGAAAAATAATTCATGGTTGTTATTCATGCCATTAAAAAAATCTGCCACTATATTACAAGATATAAGGTTAGAGTTTATACAAACCATTCAACTGTAAAATATCTAATGAACAAACCTATAGTTAATGGTCAGATTATGGGATGGTTATTACTCCTTTAGGAGTTTAATGCTAAAATCCTTGACAAGCCAAGGAAATATAACGTAGTAGTAGACTTCTTTTCATGAATCAAACAAGAAGAGGGTGACTATACACCTATACAGGACGAGTTTCTAGATGAGAATATGTTTGCTATTTCTATGAAGTCACCCTGGTTCGCTGATATTGCTAACTATTTAGCTTCCTCTAGCAAAAAGAACTTCCCATAAAATTTTAGGCACTGGATATTATTGGCCTTCAATGCATAAGGATGTTAAAAACTATGTTCATCATTGTGATGAATGTCAAAGAGTAGGAAGACCAACTGCTTATGCTGAGATGCCTTTACTACCACAGATATTCCTTGAACCATTTGAAAAATGGGGTTTAGATTTTATCGGATCCATAGATCCTTCATCTCAAGGGAAAGAATACATATTGGTTTGCACTGATTACTTGATGAAATAGGTAGAAGTTAAAGCCTTACGATTTGCTAGGGAAGAGCAAGTCGCGGATTTCCTGTATAATAAGATCTTCCTTAGATTTGGAGCCCCTCAAACCATCGTCACTGACCAGGGACCTCAATTCATGTCCAAAGTACTCTTGGCATTCACCAGCCATTTTCAAGTAAGCCATAGAAAGTCATCCCCTTATCACCCTCAAGTAAATGACCAAGTGGAAGTGACTAATAGAGAGCTTGAGAACATATTAACAAAAATAGTTTCTTTAGGAAGAAAAGATTGGACCAAGAAATTTCTTGAAGCTATTTGGGTGTACAACACAACATGGAAATCCACAACTGGATTCAGCCCCTATGAGCTTTTCTTTGGAAAGAAACCTCTTCTCCCCATTGAGTTTGAACTTCAAACACTACGAACAGCTATGGAGCTAGGTTTGGATTTGAAACGAGCCCAAGTTGAATGAGTTCTGCCATTAAGCGAATTGGATGAGCTTCACTTAGATGTTGTCCATCAAAGTGAACTAATTCAACATCAACAAAAAATGTGGCATGACAAACATATCAAAGAGAGAGAGTTCCATAACGAAGACTGGGCCTTTCTATTCAATTCCAAATATAAAGATCATAAAGGAAAGCTTAGGACTCATTGGTTGGGCTTTATGAGATTTTTGAGGTCTTTTCGAATGGCACAGTTCAGTTGAAACCAATTGATGGTGATACACGAACTCTCTTAGTCAATGGTCATCACTTACGTATCTACCATAAGCCGTTCAATAGGGAAGAATTTACAAAATTGGTAGAAATGCAGAGAGAGATCCAATGCATTGACTTGTCGAAGCAGAGTCCAATTAGTGTTAAAAATAAAAATAATAATAATAATTTATCTATTGAAAAATTGTAATAAAAAAAACATGTATACCAAGATGTTTTGAAAAAGTGTTTTTCTTTCATCAATTCTTATTTTTTGGACTTAGCTAATTTTTGTTTCCATTTTGCAGGATTTCTTATAAGGGAAAAAATACACTTCTGGAGCACCTTTCTAAAATGCTCTGGAACTTGATGGTCCTGATGCTAAGTGCTCCGGAACTTGACGGTCCTCATACCCAATGCTCTTAAACTTGTACACCAACTTACCACGTTAAAAATTCATACCTACAAAGTAGTTCAAAGCTCTTGAACTTCAAATTAATTGTCTTACCACTTCACCTTCATTATGTCACTGCTCCGGCTGCATCTTTCAGCGATGCTCTAGAACCTTCATTTCATCGTTGCTTCGACTGCATCTTTTAGCGATGCTCCGGAACCTTCATTTCGTCGTTGCTCTAGCTACACCTTTCAGCGATGCTCTGGAACCTTCATTTTGTCGCTACTCCGGCTACATCTTTCAGCGATACTCCAGAACCTTCAATTTGTCACAGCTCCGAATGCATCTTTCAGTGATGCTTCAGAACCTTCATTTTGTCGCTACTCTGGATGTATCTTTCAACGATGCTCCACAACCTTCATTTCATCACTGCTTTGGTTGCATCTTTCACCGATGCTTCAGAACCTTCATTTTTTTGTTGCTTCGACTGCATCTTTCAGCGATGCTCTGGAACCTTCATTCCATCATTGCTCTAGCTACATCTTTCAGCGATGTTTCAGAGCCTTCATTCCATTGCTACTTTGGCTGCATCTTTTGGTGATGCTCCGGAACTTATCCACCTTCTTCGTCATGAATGCATGCCACTCGCGTGCTCTGAATTTTTTTCACTAGTTTCAAGCGTATTTTCATTTACGTGCTCTGAAACTTATCCATCCACATTTTGCCACCTTTTTCATAAATTTTAAATTCCGCAATGCTTTCATTATCACATCTTAGTATGCATGCCTTCTTATCTATTTTTCTAGTTTTTCTCATCATAAATAAAGTCGCCATTACAGGCTGTCCTCATTGATCGATCCATCATTCATAAGCTTCTGCATCCATGCCATAATAAATTTGTCATCACCTCAACCAATACCATCATGTCATCCTATCAAATCTGTAAAGGTATGAGATCTTCGAATGATCATAGAATGTAAGTAAGTACTAATTTTCGCTTTAAGTAAGTAGTTATTTTTGAACAAAGTGTAGTTAATTGGCATGAACTTCCCTCCTAATTTAGAAGTTTGTGCCACTCGGCGATCAACTACTAGTACAGAAAGATTTTTACACACCTCCATGCATATTAATATCATTGCACAATAAGCTCTGAGCAAGACAAATAAATAATCTCAATAGCTTGTATTTTCAAAAATAGTTGTGTACAAGTTCCTTGCGTTGTTGAAATCTTCAGCAGGGTGGAAAATAAGAGAATGGGGGGTGGCAAAAAGAAGTCAGAGCAAGCTTCTATAGAAAAATTATTGGGGCTAAGCAATATTTCTAGTATTTTCAAAGAGGAAGGGTGGTTAGACTTTATCAGAAAATTGGAAGTTTATAATGAAAATTTGGTGAATGCATTTGCAAAAAACTACTCAAACGGTCAGGTGATACTCCATGGAAAGCGCTTTAAGGTGAGTCTGAAAATTATCTCTCATCTATCAGGGTTAGACAATTCAGGCATTAAATTGAAAGAAACCTCTCAAATAACATATCAAAAATTGTCTGAATTATTTGTTAGAGAGGGAGACCCTCACCCCATGGTAATCATTAGTACTAGAGGTCAAAATAAGGGATTTCAAAGAACCTCTATACTAGAACCTTGGGGAATTGTTGTGGTTTGGATTATAAAATATTTCACCTGTGAAGGGAAATTCACTGTAGTAGTAGGACCTGCATTTCGCATGCTAATCCATTTGCGCCATGGAAAGGAAAACCCTGCTCTTAGGGTTAATTTGCTAGATTTTTTATGTGACTCTATAAATTCTTCTATAGAAAGATACAAGATGGGGTCAGGGCCACTTAAACACCATGGGTTAATACAATTAATTTGCAAATATCATTTTCACAAGAAATATGAAAGTAAATGGAAGAATTTTTTGTGGAAAATTGAAAAGTCTTCAGTTGAAAGGAAATTAGAATCGGGGGAAACATTTAAACAAGTTGCTTTTCCATCTGGAGCAATTTCCCTTGAGGGCTCTCAAGCTCCGGAAGCTCCAATTCCCACAACCCCTGGTGAAGAAGTGCCAGAATTTTTGAATCAAGAATTCAAAACCTCTGATCAGCCAGAGCATGTTGAACTCATCTATTATGATGTGAGCAATCCCGAGAGAAAAAGGAAAGGAAAAAGAAAGATGTCTATCACCTTCCAAAATATCCCTCCCTTAAGGAGAAGTAAACGTCTAGCCTCTAAATTTACAGAAACCCCAATACAGAGTATGGAAGGTAGTACAAAGAAATTAAGGGCTTGAAACTACAACTATAGGAAAAAGATACATTGATTTATGAATTAATAGAACAAATTCAAGAATTAAGTCAAGGACATAGAACTTATAATGCTGATATTGCTAGAAAAAATAAAGAAATTGAAATGTTAAAGAAGAATTTTATGCTTATGTTCTTAGCTTTTGAGGAAGAAAAGAAGACACAAAAAGAAGAATTAAATGCTTCCCTTAGTAAAATTGTAGAGCTAGAATAGGACTTAGAGGAAAGCACTCCTAAAGCAAAAATGGAATCAAAGGAAATCCAAACTAAGCGAATTATAACTGAATGGTTCCAGGTTCACATTCCCCCATTACTTATGAAATGGATGGGAAAATGCTATTTCTTAGAAAATGTTCAAATTGAGAACTACAGATTGAAAAAGGAATTGGTAGTTCTGAAAGAATCACTTCACATGACTTATAAAGGGAAGCAAGATGAATGTTAGCTAGTAGAGTGGTTCTTATCCTGTAGAAAGCCATCAAGATTGTACTCAATGTTTCTAAATGAAAAATGGATAAGGTGGAAATTGTTCAAAATCTACAATGATCATCCATATGAGCCTAATGATAAGGAATTTGTTAAAATATTTGTGGAATCAACCCCTGAAGATACATATTTTCTTTGTGAATTTTGTTTACATGATCTTTTATTAGAAAACCATACTGTTTTCTTCATCAATCTATTTGTTGGTGAAGTACAATTGAGAGCTCTATTGTCTACTATGTGAAACTAGGTTCATTGGTAGGAACACACCAAAGAATATGCTCAAGCAAAAAGAACTATGGGCCTTCAAATAAGATCACCTAATGCTAGGCCTGTAGGTTTTAAAGACATCTTTTTGTCTCTTCTGGTAAATGATAAAATGAAAGAAAGATATGATGACAGTCTCAGAATCTGTTACAATAATTTCATGGAACATGGAAAAAAAATAATTGGAAAAGCCTGGCATGCTTGTGAAGAGAGATTTACTCCATTACCAACTCATCTCAAGAAAAGAGAGGTCATCTCTCCTCTTAATATCATATGGTCTTTCAAAAGGGCAGATGCTTTAGCTAAAATCCTAAGAGACCTCAAGACAAACTGGATAGGGATGAGGTATAGAACTCCCTTGCTGATTAATCCACCTCCTCCTTTCCATATTTCAATAGATCAGAATGATAGAGTTTTCAATCAATGGAGAGAAGGTGTTGTCTTTCACAGAGGGTTCATCCATGACCCTATAACTTTTGATTCAACAACAAGAGATGAGTATGACATTAGTGTCGGATATGAAGAATGGAATAAAGTTTAGGGTTACAACTATGGAGTAGGAGGACCTGCCAGGAACTAGGAGGGGAAGGAAATGATGAGGTACAAATAACCTCATCATAATGAAACCAAAAAGCCTATTTATAGAAGCTCAATCCTCAGTCTCTACAAATTAATTAAACTTTAGGAGAAATAATTGTTTATCTTCCAGGAAAATTACGCAAACTTTATTTCTTATGATTAATTGAGGTAATCTACCAATACGGGTTTAATGGTTTGTTTTGAGTGTTTTTGTAGAGAAATAATCAGACATCATGCAATAGTTGAAAAATGTTTAACCAACACATTCCTTAGTAATGATTGAAGATAGATGTTGGGAACCTGCTCTTGAGCATCAAGCTGATGAACCGAGGATATAGTTGTTAGTTTAATTTTTGTTATGATATTTTAGTCAAAGACTTCATGGCTCGTCTCGAGCATTCCTAATGTTTATGTAATGGGTTTTAAAGACAAGGGAGTTAGTTGTAAACTATTATAGACTTTTTCAATGGTTATCCACACCATTTGAAATCTAGGATTTAGTTAAATTTTTTCTATAAAAATGTCATTTCCTGAAGTTGAAAAAAATTCTCAATAGTAATGTTATGTTGTTAACATGATCTCTGAATACTTATGAATAAAAAAATATCTTCTGTCAATTAGTGAGTTGTTGAGCCATGGATGATAATTATCTTTAATGGAAGAACTTCAGAACCGGTATTGTATGTGACTTGGGAACGAATGTGATAACCCACGAGCTGGCCACTCGAGGGAGGATATCTTAGTAGATAAGTACTTACTGTTATGTTGTTTTTGTTACATAGATAACCATTCAGTAGGAGATCGTTAAGTCTGTCAGTTGTTGAGTCTGAAGTTCTGGAGCACTCTTTTTTTTCCATTATCATGAGTTACTTGTTGCAATTGTTAGAATCTATCTTTTTAAGAGAATGTTTCATGGTCTGTTTACTCATTTTTCCACTTCCGTAGTTTATCAGTTGTTTCGTTTATTTATTCTTGAGCTTTCCAGCTTAGTTGTTATGCTTTCTAAATTATTTATCTTGTGCTTTCTAGTTTAATATTTCTAGTTTTCTTAGAATAAATTATTTCCTAGTTAAGTAGTTAGATGGCCTTAGACTAAAATTGACTTCAGTAGTTTAAAGAAAAATAGAAAATCTAAGATGAGTTATCTAAATTATCTTCTATTGCAAACTGCCTTGGACACTGCCCGGTTGACTTATTGTTTTATATTCTAAAGTAATGGGACCTAACAACAACCTATCAGCTCCACCCTTAATGCATGTAGTGTGAACCTTTTGGATATCTAGGCGTGGAAAAATCAATAATTCAACCTAATTCCTTTTCAATTCGAGGATTTGATAATGTAGGAAAGCAACCACTTGGTGTGATTACTTTGCCTATTACAGTTGGGAAGGCTACATTGAAAACTCCTATTCATGTCGTTCCTAATAATATTTCATACAATCTTCTTTTAGGGCAAACTTGGATTCATGAGATGCATGTAGTGCCTTCAACTCTTCATCGTATAATGAAGTATTTCTATAACAATAAAGTATACCAAGTTGAAATAAACCCCAAGCCTAGAAGTTTCTTACAAGTTGAAAAAGGAACGACAATTCCTCTAAACTCATTAATTCCAACCTTGAACATAGAACCTATGGAAGAAGAAAAATAAGAGATGGAAATTGTGTCGTAGTTATTGGAAGGTTGGAGTTCCTTAGAGTTCACACCTTCATTTATGGGAGAATACATAATCACAACAAAAGAAACCAAAAAAAAAAACAACCAATGGTGATTTCAGTGTAGAATTTGGAAGAAAACTCACAAGTATCTATCTAGTCTACTCTAGAAGAAGATACAAGATATACAACAAAATTTGATGAGATAGATTATCAAAAACCACAAAATCCAAAAGAAATGAAAAATATTTATGGAAAGGTTATGAACTTATGAAACAAATTGGATATAGTTGAAAGGGATGTGGTGCTAGAGAGAAAGGTATGTGTGTCCCTATAGATCCTAACACACAAGGATTGACTAATGGTCTTGGTTATTATCCCTTGAAAAAAATAAGCAAGCCTTCACTTAATATCAACACTATTACAAAAGATTCTTCTAAGCGAACTTTAACATTAGTGCATCCTGAATTGATAGAAACTAGTGGTCTTGGTTATTGTCCTTTGAAAGAAATAAAAGAAACAAAGAATTATTTGCTTAACATTAATGTCATCACACAAAGCACTCCTAGGATATGTCTTAGTAACTATTGGAGTTCGTTAGATTTTACACCCTCCTTTCAAGGAGAAAAAAAAATCTCACAATCTAAAGAGTCTTGTGTAAGTATGACATATTGTACTAAGCAAGAGATATCTTTGTCACAAAATAAAGGAGCATCTCCTACTATTGATCAAGAGATTATCTTTTTGAGACTTCTCAAATATCGTTTGATATCCCTCCCTCCAAGAACGTAAAAGAAATGGTACTACAATTGTTCATTTTGTGCATATGAGAGCTCATGGTCATTCTACTAATGAATGTAAGGATTTGAGTGAAAAAAATCAACATCTTAAGGACTGTGGTGCTCTTCCTTATGTTGAAGCACCTAGTTCCTCTCATTGATATTGATTATCATCAATAATCTTGGCTCATCCTTGTCTTGCACTAAGTGGTTGCAAGGGGTTAGGTTAGCCTCCTCATACGACACTTGTCATTGTCTCTTTCGGCTAGTTGACCACCTTCCATGTATATATAGGAGCAAGCTTTGGATGTGGACGTCATGCCTTAAGTTAGCTCGCATGTGACGTACTAATTTTTGGGGGAAACCCCTTTTTCATGGTGTAGCTTCATTTGGAAATGTATGACTTGGCATAGGGATTTCCAAATAGGCTCTCATGTCTTTTTAGCATTTAGAATTTTCTACTTTAAAGTAATTGCTCACAACATGGTGTTTATAAATTTCTTTAAAGTGGGGGCATATATTGGCATTATTTTTTTCAATTCATGTTTAATTGTCTACTCTTCTTACTTCATGTGATGTGTCTTCCGCTTTGTGCTGAAATTAGGTGTGATGTCCTTCAAGAGTGTGATCTCTCTTAGCATATTATATTCCTCTTAGTGGCTTGATATGACACAATGCATCCCCTAAGTTGTGAATCTTCTATTTTTTGGTTGGTCCTCTCTTTGAGACATTCGGCACGATGTTCCCTAAGTTAAGACCTCACATGAACTAAGAAAAAATCCTTTGAATATTCCTTACATTACCATTGCATTTACAATAGTTGTTATATGGACACCTTGCATAACAAACTTTGCTTTCCTATGGAGCCATCTTGTTTGTTCATGAGTTTCAAGCATACGAAGCATTTCTTTCCTCATGAATCTTGAAGTTCATGGTTGTGTGATGCCTTATCAAATTTATCAAGATGTATAGCTTTGGTCTAGTTGTACAGGAATCCAAACTTAGGTGTGACTTTCCCATAGTCACTTTATTGTGAGTTCATGTAGTACGTGTGCGTATGTGTCTCACCCTTTTGGATACTCACCCAACAGACAACCTAAAGTTTTGTTGCCTCAGAGTGAGCGTGCATTTTTGGACATACAACTTAGATCTGATCCACAACATGCGAGAGAAATGATCGAAGCTTGATCCGCCCCTTTTATTTTTGTTTTTTTTTCTTTCTCTATGTCTTTGGTAGTGTATACTTATTCCTTTTTGTTTCTCCTTACATCATTTTTTTCATGTGTGTTTTTTTGTTCCTATGTTAGTTTTCCATAGGATCCTTATACTAGGGGATTGTGCAACCCTCTTGATTGTTGTCATCTTTTCTTACTAGCATTGGTACATTGGGGCCCCTCTTGATGCGAGTTTCATCTACTTTAGTGTGAGTTTGAAGCAAGTTCCTCCTCTCACTAAAGTGGGGGCCAAATGTAGTGTAGGAAAATGGGTATGTGTACGATCATGATGGGTCAAAAATTGAATATGTAAGTGATATGATGGTCCATGTGGTTGACGACCTTTTTTTACCCAAAATTGATGAACAAAAAAGGGTTTTTAAAGGAGATTCTCAAATTTCCACCAATATAAATTATGTTTTACTTTGAATTTAATAAATAATTATTATTCATTTTCTATTTGAATTATGACTAAAGTCTTGATTGATAGGTTGATTGAAAAACATCTATAGCTTTCAAACGGTATTACATTTTTGAATTTGAAACATGTGTCACAATCTATGCTTCGCATACTATAGGATTAAAAAAAATGAATTTCATGAAGTTTTGACCAAGTTAAGGTGGTCAAACATACGAGTTTTTATATTTTTTAAAAATTGTAATAAAAAATTCATAATTAATTATTTACTTGGAAAAAATTACAAAAAAATGCATCACATCGGGACACGAGTCCTCTACTTATATCTAAAATCTTATAATAAAAATATATTATCATTTTATTTTGGTTAGGGTGGTAATAGAGACACCTACTTCTTATTTTTTCCTTGAAATTAAAGTACTACATTGAAATTTTAAATTTTTACCAAATAGATTGAAAAAAAAAAAAACCTAGTAGTTTAGAAACTACATTCAATTTGCTACAAATTATATTATTATATATTTTTGAAATAATATAGATAACTTATTCAAATTTTTACATCAACTTTCCTAACTCTGATTTTTTGAATTTTCATCACCACTTAAGGGCCTATTTTTTCCATGATGATCCTCCACATACCCAAATGTATCCCTTTACATTTTCACACTTGTTTGGGCCCTTGTGATCTAAATGGACTTAATTTTTCCTTATTTAGGTGTTGTAAATTTCTTTCTTATATTTTCACACTAATCTAGGGTTTTATTTATTAATTGGTCTTCTTTATGCTTTAATTGGCCTTATTTTGCATCCACAAGCCTTAATTAATGCATCTTTCTGAGGATAATCCTAACATATATCAAGTGACCAATCAAAAATTAATGATTGTGGATTGTATGGCCCAAATTTAGTGATTTGGGACTCATACACCACCTTAGGCGTATGGGTCCCACCTAAGTTTCAGGGCCCCAATCTGGATTTTACATTAAGCTAAGCCTTTCTTGAAAAATGTGTCCCAAGCTTAGCCTAATGGGACTCATACGCCACAACTAGTGTATGAGTCTCGCTTAGCTTAGACCTAAATTAAATTTAAATTCTTGGTGGGATTTTATTCTCCTATGTCTGATGTGGCTTGTAGTGTTTTAATTTTGAGAAATTTGGCATAAACAAGTATAAATACAAGGTTATTTCACCTATTTTGAACCTAACAAGCAATCAAGCATCCTACAACTTCAAGAGCACTTACAAGAGTTTACAAAAGAATTCAAGAGTGATTATCAAGAATTTTGGGGCATTATTCAAGTATCAAGCATCATGTCAAAGTCATCATGCATCATGTTTGTTTTTTAGCTAACATTTATGATGTAGGGTTCTTATGATTGAAGAAAAAATTCGAGTCAAGATCTGCAACATTCAAGAAAGATTCAAGGTCCACATTCATGCTAGCCATTACATACATGTTTGCAGCATCTTATTCAAGGGTTTGGTGAGTTGCAACATAGCCTATTTGTTCATTCATCATTCCTCCTTTCTATTTCATTTCATTTCTAGGTTTGATTACAAAAATGGGGTTTGACCAAGGCAAACCCCTATCCACTAACAAAACAACATTTTCCCCTCTCTTTTGTGTGTGATTTGTAGATCTAGGTGATTTGGTTTGAAGATACATTGAAGAGAAAGATTGGAATAAGTTTTCAAAGTTGTCACATTCTTTACAAGACCACTAAAAGACATCTACAAAGCAAAATTTAGCATTTCAGATCCAAAAATCAGGTTGAGAAGGAAGAGAAAAGATAGGAGAGCAGATTTAAATTTTAACCTTCCAAAAATGTTGAGTAGGACTAATACACCACTTCTAGTGTATGAGTCCCAGCACATCCCTTCTTCCATATTCCAGGAGTTCCAAACTTTTCACTGCCAAATTTTTGTTCCTACCCAAAAACCCTAATCTGAGACTAAATCCCCCAATTTGGTGTATGAGTCCCAATGTGCATTAAATTCAAAATTTTCAACATTTGTGATCTTCATTCAAGCTTCTACATATTTCTAGGTGCACCTCTCTGGTTTCTCATTTTACTGTTCTAATTTACATTCATTTCTAGGTCATTCATTTGGGTTTTTCATAGCATTAGGTTTTGAAATTAGATCTTGCATGTTACTAGTCTTTCCAAGCCCTAGATTGGTGGTTAACCCCCTCTTAGTCTTTGATCACACCTTAGGAAAACCTTTAGCAGATCTATTTCCCCTATTCCATCATTGGATTGAGATCTCAAGGGCTTCCTTGAGTGAAACTAAGTGAAATAGGTCCCTCACCCTAGTTCCATCTCCAAAAAGATAGAGAACACACCCCTATTTTCCTAGGTTTCACCCTCAACACTTACAGTATACCCTAAACCTCATCCCTCATCCCTAAACCCTACAACCTCATCCCTAAATCCTACAACCTCAACCCTCAACCCTCAACCCTCAACCCTCAACCCTCAACCCTCATCCCTATAATGTAAACCCACAACCCTCTACCCTATACATTAAACCCTCAACCTTAATCCTATTGAACACCCAAAATACTAAGAATGGGGGGTGAATCAGTATTCTTTGAAATTGATTAAACATTTAAAAATTCATTCCACATAACATATTCAATTTGCAGGGGAGAGGAAAGAATGAAAGCAACCATTAAAATAACATAACACATGAACACATTTTTTTACATGGAAAACCCAAAAACGGAAAAACCATGACGAGGATTAGCTCACAATATATTATAACTAGTTACAACATATTACAAAAATTCTCATTGGAGGTGGACTCATTGCCCACATAATGAAAGAAATATAGAAGGAAAGGGGTGTCTCACATCTACCAAGATTTGAATAGATACAATTGCATCTACAATATACAAGAATTAGAGTTCCACTGAATCTCAATATACAAAGTTTACGCACTTCATACCATTCTACTCTAACACTCTACTCTTCTCTACATTCTCATTACATTCATAAAATTTTCATAAAAGCCACTTATATATTCACTATCATCATCCTCCAACACCAAAAATATCTTATACTTATACCCATTACATCTACAAACTCTTATAACATCAATTAGGTCAGCCTTATTGGATGTATCGATCAAAATAATAACTTTTCGGCCCAAAACATACTTCAAGCCATAAAAAAAACTTATAAAAATCCAAATAGGTCAACATGGACCTATAATATCTCTTACAAAACACACCAACATTTATTTAAACTCTGCATACCCTTATACATATTAAGTTGGCATCATTGGAGACCTAACATCAAAATAAGTCAGCTAATCATCCTCAAACCATCACATGGACCTCCAAACTTCACACCACTTGGAACTTAGATGCTACTAAAACCTATATAAAGCTCCACAAATGTGAAAGACTAGATATTATTTCATACTAAAATTTGGACTTGGCAAAACATGTACTTTTCACTAGAAAACATTGTCACTAGCAAACCCGATATTCTATTGATCATAACATATACACTAGACAACAAAAGGGCATGAAACTTTGGATTTAGACTCCTCTAGCATCCAATAAAATTTACTTACAATTTTAGAGTGAAATTATTCGATTCGGACCAATGCAAACCAAAAAATGGATGCTTTCTACACCAAAAATCATATTCTAACACTTAGCCAATTCTTCAACTCAATTTTCTGCACTGGACCAAAAATTATTGCATCTATGCACTAGATTATCATTCTCATACACACTCATGCTTCACTAAGTTGGTTGTACATCAATCTTCATATCAAACCACGATTTTAACATTAATGACAATATTGTATCTACATACTATACATCCATGTTCATGTTGCCAACAAGTATATCAATGACAAAATTCAAACAAATCACTCAATCCTATACCTTAAAACACTAATCTCTTAACCATCAACCCTTAAACCCTCAACCCTTGAACCCTAAACTCTTAAGCCTTCAACCCTAAACCCGTAAACCCTCAAACCTTAAACCCTTAATCCCTCAACCCTGAACCCTCAACTGTAAAAAATCTACCCTACACATTAGACCCTCAACCCTCAACCCTCAACCATCAACCATCAACCATCAACCCTTATCCCTCAACATTCAACCCTCAACCCTATACATTAAACCTTCAACCCTAATACCTTGAACCTATACCTTAAACCCTTAACCCCTCAAGCCCCAACCCTTGAACCCTTAATCCCTCAACCTTGAACCCTCAAATATAAACCATCTACCTTATACATTAGACCCTAAATCCTCAACCCTCTACACTATACACTAAACCCTATACCCTCAAACCTTAAATCCTAAAACCCTAAACCCTTAAACCCTCAACCCTCTAACATATACATTAAATCCTCAACCCTAATCCCTTAACCCTATACCCTCAACCCTATACCCTTAAATCATAAACCCTTAAACCCTCAACCCTCTACCCTATACATTAAACACTCAACCCTAATCCCTCAACCCTCTACCTAAAACCCTTAATCCCTCAACCCTCAACCCTTAAACCCTCAACCTTGAACCCTCAATTGTAAACCTTCTACCCTACACATTACACCCTTAACCCTCAACCCTATAACATATACATTAAACCCTCAACCCTAATCCCTCAACCCTACACCCTCAACCTTATACCCTTATACCCTCAACCCTTAAACCTCCAACCCTCGACCCTTAAACCTTTAACACTTAAACCCTTAATCCCTCAACCCTGAACCCTAAAATGTAAACCATATACCCTAGATACATTACACCCTCACCCCTAATCCCTGAACCCTGAACCCTTAACCCTTAACCCTTAACCCTTGACCCTAATGCCTCAACATTCAACCCTTAAACCATAATCCCTCAACCCTCAACCCTATACCCTATACATTAAACACTCAATGCTAATCCCTCAACCCTATACCTTAAACCTTTAATCCCACAACTCCCAACCCTTAAACCCTCAGCCCTTAAACCTTTAATCCCTTAACCCTAAACCCTCAACTATAAACCCTATACCATATACATTATACCCTCAACCCTCAACTCTCTACCATATACATTAAACCTTTAAACCTAATCCCTCAACCCTCAACCCTATACCCTCAACCCTTAAACCCTTAATCCCTAAACCTTTAAACCCTCAACCCTAATCCCTTGAACATCTACCTTAAACCCTTAATCCCTCAACCCTCAACCCTTAATCCCTGAACCCTAAATCCTCAATTATAAACCCTCTACCCTAGATACATTACACCCTCAACCCTAAACTGTATACCCTAAAACCTCAACCCTTGACCCTAATCCCTCAACATTCAGCCCTTAAGCCCTCAACCCTTAAATTTTAATCCCTCAACCCTCAACCCTCTAACCTATACATTAAACCCTCAACCCTAATCCATCAACACTATACCTTAAACCCTTAATCCCTCAACCCTCAAACCTTAAACCATTAATCCCTTAACCCTAAACCATCAATTATAAACCCTCAACCTTATACATTAGGCACTCGACCCTCAACCCTCAACTCTATACATTAAACCAACAACCCTAATCCCTCAACCTTATACCCTCAACCCTTAAGACCTTAAACCTTAAACCTTTTAAACCTCAACCCTCAACCCTTAACCCTCTAACCTAAGCATTAGACCTCCAACCCTAATCCCTCAACCCTATACCTTAAACCCTTAATCCCTCAACCCTCAACCCTTAAACCCTTAATCCCTTAACCCTAAACCCTCAACTGTAAACCCTCTACCCTAGATACATTACATCCTCAACCCTAATCCCTCAACTCTATACCTTAAACCCTAAACCCTCAAAACTCAACCCTAATCCCTCAACCCTTAAAATATAATCCCTTAACCCTCAACCATCAACCCTCTACCCCATACATTAAACCCTCAACCCTAAACCCTCTACCCTCTACCCTCTACATTAAACCATTAACACTAATCCCTCAACCTTATACCTTAAACCCTAATCTCTTAACCCTCAACCCTCAACCCTATACATTAAACCCTAAACCCTAATCCCTTGGCCCTATACATTAAACCCTTGATCCCTCAACCCTCAACCCTTAAACCCTTAATCCCTCAAACCTGGACCCTAAATTGTAAACCCTCTACCCTATACATTAGACCCTCAACCCTCTACCCTATACATGAAACTCTCAAGCCTAATCCCTTAACCCTATACCCTCAAACCTTAAACCCTAAACCCTCAACCCTCAACCCTCAACTCTATACATTAAACCCTCAACACTAATCCCTCAACCCTATACCCTCAACCCTATACCCTTAAACCCTAAACCCTTAAACCTCAAACCCTCAACCCTAATCCCTCAACCTTATACCTTAAACCTGTAATCCCTCAACCATGAAGCCTCAACAATAAACCCTCTACCCTATACATTAGATCCTCAACCCTCAACCCTCTACCATATACATTAAACCCTCAACCTTATACCCTTAAACCCTAAAACTTCAACCTTCAACCCTCTAACCTATACATTAAACCCTCAACCCTAATCCCTCGAACCTATACCTTAAACCCTTAATCCCTCAGCCCTCAACCCTTAAACCCTTAATCCCTCAATTGTGAACCCAAAATTGTAAACCCTCTACCCTTGATACATTACACCATCAACCCTAAAACCTAAACCCTCAACCCTCAACCCTAATCCCTCAACATTCAACCCTTGAACCCTCAACCCTTAAAACCTAATCCCTCAACCATCAACCCTCTACCCTATACATTAAACCCTAAACCCTAATCCCTCGACTCTATATCATAGACCCTTAATCCCTCAACCCACAACCCTTAAACCATTAATTCATCAACCTTGAACCCTCAACTATAAACCCTATACCCTATACATTAGACCCTCAACCCTATACCCTATATATAAAACCCTCAACCCTAATCCCTCAACCCTATACCCTCAACCCTTAAACCCTAATCCCTCAAACCTCAAACATCAACCCTCAACCATATACATTAAACCCCCAACCCTAATCCATTGACCCTATACCTTAAATTGTTAATCCCGCAACCCTTAATCCATAAACCCCCAACTCTTAAAATTTTAATCCCTCAAACCTCAACCCTCAACTGGAAACCCTCTACCCTATACATTAGACACTAAACCCTCAACTCTCTACCCTATACATTAAAAACTCAACCCCAATCCTTCAACCATATACCCTCTACCCTAAACATTAAACCTTCAACCCTAATCCCTTGACCTTATACCTTAAACCCTTAATCCCTCAACCCTATCCCTTAGCATTCAACCATTAAACCCTCAACCCTCAACCCTATACATTAAACCCTCAACCTTAATCCCTCAACCCTATACCTTAAACCCTTAATCCTTCAACCCTAAACCCTTAAACCCTTAATCTATTAACCCTGAACGCTCAGTTGTAAACCCTCTACCCTATACATTAGACACTCTACCCTCAACTCTCTACCTTATACATTAAACACTCAACCCTAATCCCTCAACCACATACTCTCTACCCTTCAACCTTAAAACCTTAAACCCTTAAAATCTCAACCCTCTACCCTAAACATTAAACCTCCAACCCTAATCCCTTGACCCTATACCTTAAACCCTTAATCCCTCAACCTTGAACCCTCAATTGTAAACCCTCTACCCTAGATACATTACACCCTCAACCCTAATCCCTCAACCGTCTACCTTAAACCCTAAAACCTCGACCCTCGACCCTTGACCTTAATCCCTCAACCCTTAAACACTTAACCCTTAAACCCTAATCTCTCAACCCTCAACCCCTAAACCCTCAACCCTCTAACCTATACATTAAACCCTAAACCCTAATCCCTCAACCCTATACTCTCAAGCCTATACCCTAAATCCTCAACCCTCCACCCTATACATTAAACCATCAACACTAATCCCTCAACCCTATACCTTAAACCCTAATCTATTAACCCTCAACTCTTAAACCCTCACCCCTTAAACCATAATACCTTAAACCCTCAATCCTTAAACCCTTAACCCTTAAAACCTAACCCTTAATCTCTAAATCCTTAAACCTTCAAACCTCAATCCTTAAACCCTCAACCCTCAACCCTAATCCCTCAACCCTAAACCTTTAAACCCTAAAACCTTAAACCCTAAACCCTCAAAACTTAAACCCTCAACCCTCAACCCTCAACCCTCAACCCTAAACCTCAACCTAACCCTTAACCCTAAACCCTAACCCTAATCTTAAATCCTAAACCTTCAACCCCAAATCCTAAACCCTCAACCCTCAACCCCAATCCCTCAACCCTAAACTTTTAAACCCTAAAACCTTAAACCCTAAACCCTCAAAACTTAAACCCTCGACCCTCAACCCTCAACCCTCAACCCTAATCCCTCAACCCTCAACCCTCAACCCTCAACCCTCAACCCTCAACCTTTGAACTCTCAACCCTCAATCCTCAAACATCAACCCTTAAACCTCAACCCTCAACCCTCAACCCTAAACCCTATACTTTAAACCCTCAACCCTAATCCCTCAACTCTATACCTACAACCCTTAAACCCTAATCCATCAACCCTCGACCCTTAAACTCTCAACCTTCAACCCTCAATCGTCTACCCAATATATGAAACCCTCAACCCTAATCCATCAACCCTTTACCTTAAACTTTAATCTCTTAAACCTCAACCCTTAAACCCTAATCCCTTTAACCTTTAACCCTTAGAACCTAAACCCTTAACTGTTAAACCCTTAAACCCTCAACCCTAAATCCTAATACCTCAACCCTCAACCATAAACCCTATCCCTAAACCCTCAACCCTTAAACCTTAAACCCTAAACATTATCCCTAAAACCTCAACCCTCAAACCTATACCTTAAACCCTAATCCCTCAACCTTGAACCCTTAAACCCTAATCCCTCAACCCTCAACCCTCAACCCTTAAACCCTCAATCCTCCACCCTTAAACCCTCAACCCTCAACTCTCAACCATCTACCCTATACTTTAAACCCTCAACCTTAATCCCTCAACCCTATACCTTCTACCCTAATCTCTTAACCCTCAACCCTTAAAACCTCAACCCTTAAACCCTAATCCCTTAAACCTTCAACCCTTAAACCCTAAACCATTAACCCTTAAACCCTAAACCCTTAAACCCTCAACCCTAAACCCTAAACCCTATCCCTAAACCCTCAACCCTATGCCTTAATCCCTAATCCCTCAACCCTCAACCCTAATCCCTTAAAACCTAAACCCTAAACCCTAAACCCTTAAACCCTCAACCCTCCATCCTTAACCCTCAACTCTTAAACCTTCAAACCTTAAACAATTATCCTTTAAACCCTAAACCCTCAATCCTTAAACCCTCAACCCTTAACCCTAATACCTCAACCCTCAACACTTGAACCGTAAACCCTCAACCCTTAAACTCTCAACCTACAACCCTCAATCCTTAAACCCTCAACCCTTAAACCGTAAACCCTACACCCTACAACCTTAACCCTCAACCTTATACTTAAGCCTTAATATTTCAACCCAATATCTTAAAGCCTAATGGACCTATACCCTATATATTTAACCTTGGACACTCAACCCTAAATAGTATCCCTCAAGCTTCAACCCTCTACCCTCTACCATCTACCCTATACCCTCAACCCTACACTTATTCCCTAATCCCTCAACCATCATCCCTATGCCTTATAGCCTCAACCTTAAACCCTGAACCCTATACCTTAGATACTCAACCTTGAACATTGTCCCTGAGTTGTAAATCCTACACCCTATAATTAAGCCCTAATCCCTCAACCCTATACCTTAAACCCTAAACCCTGCAACCTCAACTCTCATCTCTATACCCTATAACCTCACCCTTATACCCTAAACCCTGAATATTGTCCCTCAACTCTATACTTTATTGTACCCCAAATTAAAAAAAATTCTACACTTAGGCATTTTGAAGAAATGGTTAAAAGTCTTGTTAAAATTGGGGATTTACATGTATTATATGAGGGCCAAAAACTCAAAATTTTAAAAATTTGACAATCTAGGTCTACTCAAAGTAACCAAGTTTACAAACCCCAGATCTCAATTTTTCAACCCTAAATTTTAGGAAAAAAAATATTTTTAGAAACTTTCTACAAATAGAACTTTTTTTGGGTTTTTTTGGGTTTCTACTCAAATGGATGCTAGCAAAATTTTATAAAAATAGAAATTTTGGCTTCCAAGTTTCAAACTAATTTTGATTGGTTGAACATAATTCCTCATTAGGCTGGTCCAATCAAAATCATCAAAAGATCATTTTTTCCCTAATGGGTCTATTCTACTTTTTTAGAAGCTTTTTCAAGAGCTCCAAGGTCATTAATGGAGGTTGCTCAGTTGCCATGTGTCAAATTCGAGGTCTCAAGCAGTACAAAAATCAAGAAACTGTAGTAGATGATCAAGGAATGAAGAATGAAGAATGGAGGTTGGAGAATCTTGAAAATTGCAAAATTTTGACTAAGTTTGGAAACTCTAGGCACCCCTGCTCAGTCTAGGCATGTAGCCAATCATGCCTTAGAATTTTTTCAGTCTTCAACAATAAAAGAAATGGTGAGCACATGGTACGATGAAGGAAAAGCTAAAAAGTTGAAATGAAAAACTATCTCTAGCTTATAAAGGCATCCTAGGTAGCCAGGGGTGCCTAACTTTTCAAGGCACCAGATGATGGAATTAAGGTATGTGATTCATAGACAATTTGTTCATAATTCAACATGCTCCATAATTAATCCATCAGTACGGTCATCAAATCAATCTAGCAGCCAAAATCTTAGATCAAACGAAGGAGTCTTGACGAAGTAGAAAACTGCAAATCATGAAAATATCATAAAATAAACTATCTCTAAGATTCTTGGATGACCCAGCTAGCCAAGGGCGCCTAGGGCTTTGGAGGCTCAAACTTAGTAGTTATGGTTTTCAAATATGCTCAGATTTTAAAAAAAAAATCCATCTATTCAGCATATATCTCAGCCTGATCGTCAGCTTCATCAATCACCAACGACTGCAGATCAAACATAGGACAAAACTTGGAGGATCAAAGTTGAGAAAATGATAAAATCATTAAAATGACTAAGTCTGGGAGTGATGGGAACCCCAGCTAGCCAGGGGCACCCAAGGATTTGAGGCTCAAAATTAAATTTTTAGAAGATATCGCTTCCAGAAGACCCTCCCCCGAATTCATCAAGTTATCCAATGAATTTGACAACCACTCAATCTGGTCGATCTAGCTCTCGGAGTTGCGAAATAATTTGAAGGTGAGGAAACAAGAAAAAGATGAAGAATGTCAAAAATGGCTAACACTAGTAAGCTTGGGCACCCTAGCAAGCCAAGGGTGCCCAGCTTTTTGAAGGATCAAATGAAGATTTTACGTAAAGTTACCTCCAGAAAATCTCATCAGATTCATTCAAGCTTCGCGATGGATCATTCAGTCAACTCCTAGGATTCACCGAGTGTTCAAAAATCAAAATCAAACTAGGGTCAAAACTCAAACAAAAGTTGAAATTGTCAGAAAATTGGCTATCTACAAAAGAAAAACACCTCTAGGAAAGAAAGAAAGGCGCCCAAGGCTCAATGTCTCAGTAATTTTTTTAGTTTTCATCATGAGATTTTTGAAAAATGTCTACATTCAATGAACCTAGATTATGGTTTGGCTTCTCAGTTCTAAATTTAGGAAATAAAACAAGTTTTCAACCTAAAAACTTATTTAAAGGATGCCTTTGCATTCATTCTTCATAATTTTTGTAGGTGGCGTCCAAGGCAATTGAGGAGAAACATAAAAAAAATTATTCAGTTCAAGATTCAAAGGCCAAAACTTGGAGATTTTTCAAAGTTCTTCATATTTTCTTGATCAACTCACAAAGAGGCTTCCTTTTTTATGCTTAATTTTTCCAAGGCATCAATTTTCAAAAGAAGGGGGTCATATTTTTCAATTTTTAGGAATTTGGGTCAGCCTGGTTCATGATTTTGAACAACTTTGGAAAAAAATTCAAATTTTAAGAACCTTCTTTTTTCATGCATGTCCAAGAAATCTTCAGTATTTTCAAAATCTGATCATATGGGTTCATCTAAAATGTGATTCTACACAAAACCCATCTCTCAGCTTTTTTCAAAAAAAAATTAAAAATTAGGGTTTGTTGCTTTTCAACTAGCCATCACAATTTTCAAAAATGAATGATCTGGGTCTTCTTGCAATGAGATTCTCTACAAAACCCATATCTCATATTAGTTTTGAAAAATCTACCTGTTTGAAGAAGAAAAATCAATAAGCTAAATTTAGGGTTTGTGTAAAACTTGTCCAAACATAGTCACGTTTATAGTCGATCTTCAATTTTTTTAGTATGGAGTACTCTCCCATTGAATTCAAAGACAAGACAGTGTTGTATCATGATCATATACATCCAGTGTCTGAGTTGTGTGCTTGAGAAGTATTTTTCAATACCACCATGGGCAAAAAACATCATCATCTCAATCAAAGAACGTGAAAAGGCATGGTATGAGCAAAAGGAAAAGCATTGGGAAAGAGTTGTGCAATGTACTCTTCAATTGAAAAAATTAGGAGAAGTGTTAGAAGCATAAAAGTTATGAAAGATATGCTGAAGCAAGAGGATATATTTATAAAAGGTCATCACTCTAGTTGTAGACTCATCAAATATTATAAAAATTTGATAAAGCAACTGAAGATGTCAAAGATTCTCTAAGTTCAATTGCAAAAGGTGAAGAGATCCTAAAAAAGAAGAATTTTTCTATTGATAGTATTGATGTTCATGATCGAGATACAGTTTCCCATTTTTTGGTAGCTGTGGTTGAGATTTAAAGCAACAACTTTCTCCCATCTTTCTTCATGCTTTCTTTCTATTCTTGTCTCAATTTTTATCCATTCTTTGAAGAAGAAAGAATCAAGATGTAATAGTTAGCACTTTCCCTATTTTTAGGCTTCCATAGGTTGTTAGATTCTTATCTTGTTTTAGTTTTAGAAATAAAGCTTGCATGTTGGAAAGTCTTATTTGTAAAAGCAAGGATATTTTAGGGTTCCCTACTCCTCAGATTGTATATAAATATGGGCATCCTTTCCCATTTTTCTTTAATCGTGCTTGTTGGGTCTCAAAAATGCAAGTTTGAACCACGAGAGGTTTCCAAGCTCTCACAACACTTTTGGCCAATGTACAAGGCCAATTGATGCAATTGAACCTTCTTCTCTTTAGGTTCTGCTAGACCAAGGTGGGTGAACCTATATGAATGATGCAGATTGAAATGTGTTTCCTGTTTGATCAATCTATCCACAATGGAAAAAGGTAGTGGACAGATAAAATTACTAAAACTACTCCTACACCTACTGCACAAATGAAAGGATTTGAAAATAATAATTGTACGAAATCTGATCTCTGGGTTGAGGCAAATCAGTTCCTTCTATCCACATGGGCAATGGAGTCAAAATTAAGAATTACGTATGTATTTCCCTTTCTATCTAAATTCAAGTTGCTAGGCACTTTGAAAATGAAATTCTAATGACTGGCATACAACTTTATTTATTTATGTCTTGCACAAATAGTGTTGGAATGTTTTCCTACCAAGTTCTTCTTCAACAATCCAAAAGAAATCCTAAGACCACTGTGATTTATTAAAATAATTTAATTCTAACATGCAGACACCAATTAATGAAATCACACAAAGTGAAAAATTACACCTTGATAAACTAAACACATGCTTGACATATTGGTTTAAACGATCAGAGGACTGCAAGTTGGAAATACAAGATAAGAAATATAAATAATTATAACACAACAAATGAACACAGAATGGAATTCACCAGTTTAACATATTAATCTCCATTGCTCTGTTTCAAGAAAGATCTGTCCATTTTTACATTCCCAATCAGAAAAATTTGACTCCAACTCCCTCTAACTCCTCCCTTTTCTCTGCAACTGATTTTTCAAATCATTTATACATCATATCTAAAGAGTCACGACCCTTCACAGTTCTGGTAAAATCGTTTGAAATTCTAAAACAGAGATTTAAAATATTTAATTATGTTGCCTCTCGGCAGATTAAATATTACAATAGTCGAGCTTTTAATTTTTTCCTTAATACTTTCTCGCCTTCCATTTTACTTTGATACTTTAATCGCTCCACATTTATTTCCCCGTGACTTTTATTTCGTTCACCGCAACTTCCTTTAGTTTTACTGCTCAACCGCAGGCTTTGACCACTGACTGCTTTGGCCCGTTCATTGACTATCCACCATGCTACTGCAGTGACCATACTAACCGTGCGCAGTTGCGCAGTAACCATTCGCCACTTCCCTCCTCACCTATCGCTCTACCGTGGTCTTCGTATTAACTATGTGCGGTATAGCGGTAACCGCTAACCACTTCCTCCGCTGCTTCCTCCACTATTACCATATTATCGTGGTCTATATTCGGACCTTCCATGGTATTGCGATATATGTCTTTGTTGCTACTCTCACTGTTGACTCACCATTTACCGCGCCACCATGGTCTATGTCTTGACCGCACACAGTACCGTGGTGAACCTTCAAACTACTTGCCTTCATTTGTCTCGCTGCTTACTGACCCTTCTCTGACCGTTACCGCAGTCACCACGGTCTCAGACTTGATTGTCGGTGGTACTACAATGACAGTCTATAACCACCACCACTATACCATGAGCCCCTTTGTGGGAGGCCACAGTAAAGAGGTAAAGACCTATAGAATGAAAATCAAGGGAGTGGTAAGGGTATAAATCATTTTTGGCCTTTTTGAATGGAAATAAAGGTCTTTAAACACCATAGATGGGAAAAATAATATTTTTATAAGAGGATAGTGAAAATGAAGGGTATAAATAAATAAAAAAGCATAGGATTTTGATGGAAAATATTAGATTCAGACGGTAAAACCTTAGGGTTTTTTGAGTGAAAATTAGGGTTCTAACAGTGCTTATGATAACAAAATGCTGAGCCTACTAGTGCCTTCTAATTGTTATTTAGTATTGTTCACTTAGTGTTAGAGCAAGTTTGCAATCCTGTAATGTTGCAAGATACTGTTCAGTTCATGTGTTTTGTGTCAATGTATTCTGGTTGATTGCTAAACTGTAAGCCTATTATTGCTACAATCCTGTTTTCCCAAAAGTGTAATCCTTGTTACTTGAAATTTGAGAAAATAAAATCTTATACTTGCTTTCCTGCTTTGATCTACTGTCTTAGATTTTTGTTTTATGTGTTATACTTATATGATATCTATTTCATCTTGCATTGAAAGTATAGTAGATGAGCATTGGAAGAAATATTGTTTAAGTATTTGTGTCGAAGAATCATTCCTTGTTCATTTCTAACTCTCAAGCTCTATGTTTACTTGAGTAGTTAGAAACATCATTAGAGTAGGCTTAGTTGTAGTTGAATTTCAAAGGAGAAAATCTCAACTACAGTGCTATAGTTTTATAACCTTGTGGTCTTAGCTGAACAAAAAGATTGGAAAATTAGTTTAGTTTACTTTCTTTAAGAAACATCAACAAAGAGGGAGCTTCCCCTCCTAATTTGAAGAGCAATTTATCTGTGCATAGTTGCTTGTTTCTAATCTGCATACCAAAGGTGTGAATTGAATCACCAACAGTTTTCTAGTGCCCACCATGGGGCATGAGGCATAAAACTTCAAGAAAGCTTATGCTTTATGAAATGGGAATGACCATCTGGCACCCTATTGTACGATCCAGCTAGAAGCAATGGGTGATAACAACAATAATGTTGGCTATAATCAAAGACGTCCACCCCCATTACCTTGGGGTAACAACATTGGACCTTTGGCTTTGCAGGAACATCATGAGTTACCTAAAGGGTCAAGGAAGCACTTTCCACGGTTTCATAATGATGGAACTCAACATCCTAATGATCATATTTTTTCCTTCTCAACGGCTTGCACCATTTTTCACATGGCACGTGAAGAAATTGTTGTATGTATCTTTGTGGAGACTCTTGTTGGGAATGTTGCTAACTGGTTCAATCACTTGGAGTCAGGCATTATTACAAGCTGGGAAACTATGAGTGAGAATTTTTTGGCAAGATTCAAGCTTGATGAAGACAATCATCTATTGTTTTCCCGACTTACAAATTCAAAGATTGAGTGCAATGAGCCCATGAGGGAGTTTGTAGCAAGATTTGATCATCTTGTTACACGACTTTATTTTACACTTAATCCATCATGGAAGATTCTGATGAGTTGTTTCATAAATGCTCTCCCATCAGAGATAGATTTCTTCCTCAAGACAACAAGACATACAAAATTGATAGATGCGCAAGAACATGCCACCGAGTTGAAGGATAATATGATTACTTCCAGCTTGATGAAAAGAGATTCTATTAGATATCTAGCTCAACAACCATACCAACCAAAGAGAAATAATTTTTAGCCATGATTTCCAGCACCTCCACCAAGACCAACGATTGAAGCTACACAAAATGTGGTGTTTTATTCTTTCCATGACATCGATGCACATGTTGGCTCTACATGTCCTGAAAAATATAAGAATGAATTAGATCATGGGATATGTTGATGTTGCACCCATTTCTAGTTTTATCCCAACACCAAGTTCAAATTTTGTCTTACCATAGATGAACAACTTCGATGGCGACTCTACTATGGGATACTTTGAACCCATTATTGAAGGAAAAGAAGATCTCTTCCACTACTCTCTTGCGGTAAATCACATAAGACCTTTATCACCTGTGTTAACATGTGCTCTACACTTGAAAGTACAAAAGGAAGAAGAAGAGAGGCTAAGAGCCAAAGAACAAGTTAAAGAAGAGGTTGCTCAAGACCCATCTCCAACCAATTTTGACATTGTAAACTCCATGATGAAGATCAAGGTTAAGATTTCACAATTGGAGTACCTTCATGATCATCTTGAGCAGTTGGACATAATAATACAATATGTACTGAAAGAAGCTTCAATTCAGCCTACACTACTCGAGTCATCTGTTCTAGCAGAAGAAAAGCCCAAAACTTTCTATATATCACTATATATAGGAGGATACAAACTAAGCAATTGTATTATTGATTCAAGAGCCTCATACAATGTCATGCCTCTACCAATAATGAATGCATTGGGACTCTTGTGCACAAAAGATCAAAACAAGTGTTATTCACTTGAGTCTAAGTCAGTGTCATTGGTTAGACAATTGAAGGATGCTCAAGTAAGGTTGGCGGCTTGTCTGAACAAAAAGATAATAGTGAATATCCTAGTGGCTGACATTCCAACCAGCTATAGGATGTTGTTGAGCCAAAGTTTCTGTGGAGATCTTTGTGGTGCAATGCAATTAGATTGGTCATCTGCGACCATTCTTGTAAAGGAGAGAAAAATTAAGATAGAATCTGATCCCAAATCATGATTCATGGTGGTGAAATCCCTAGCCCCCCCAGCCCAAATTCTATATCAAGAAATAGGTCTTGGTAATTATGTGATGCTATCAGAGATAGAAACTAAAGACCAGAACAATGCTTGTCCTGAAAAAGAAACTGACAAAGGATACAAAGTTATGGAAAATACAATTTGATGGGGGTGGTTCTTCTACAAGATCAAGAGTGAGAGGAATAATCATCTCCCCTAAAGGACAGTTACACCAATTTACACGTTTCCTGCAATTAAAATCCACTAAAGCTGAAAAAAAGGCACTTTTGTTAAGCCTCAAAAATGTCGAAGACATTAGAATCCAACTCCTATGTGTTAAAGGGGATGTAGATATGATTGATGATCCAATCAAAGGATATTTCTAGGTCAGGAAGGATCACCTACGACATTATAGAAACCGGGTTTGGAACATGATCAGTTGGTTTGAAGAGTTTGACATTAGAGACATACCGAGGATGAACGATAACAAAATTGATGACCCAGTGGTCTTTGCTTCCTTCATTGTGCCATATTGTGATTGTTGTCAGGGTTCCTCTACCTAGGCATATGAAGATATGAGAATCTTCATCCCAAAAGATTTGTCTCCTGCGATACCCATGAGAAGAGAAGTAAAGCCTTTCAGGTAGAAATTGTTGGTGTAATTAATTATTTAGTTACACTTTATTAATTTTACTTAGGTTTCTCTTAGGTAATAATTAGTTTACTTAGTTAATAAGTAAGCTTTATTTAGTTGAGTTTTTTTTAGGTCAACATTAGGGTTGCATACATTGCTTTTATAAAACAAATCATCTCATGTAATTTCTTAATTCTGAATAATATCAATTTACACATCTTCATGCAAAGCTCTAATTTTTTATTTTTTTTCTCTTCTATGGAAGGCCTTTTGGTTTGCATGTTTGATCTTGGTTTCTAACATGGTATCAGAGCCTTGACATGCAACCCCTTCTCAAATTTTGGAGAAAATCAATGCAGAGTTCGTTCGGGGTTCCTCGAGGGTTTCATGCCTTGAGTTCAGTTATGCAGTGTTTTGGATCAGATCAGGCATCTCCATTGGATTCAGAGCACTGGAAAAAGTCAGGATTGGCTTTTATTTTTTTTATTTTGGTCATCGTTGAAGAATTTTGTTAGGGTTTCAAGCTCGGTGTATTTTTGCAAGCTTTGGAGGTAAATGACTTTTCAGAGAATTTTGAGCATGAACGAAGGTCACCATTGCGTTTGCAGTGGCCAAAAACCCTAAGGACACCTGTTGTTTGGTCAATTTCTGAGCAGTTGATCCATAAGGCAAAAAAAAAATGCCAGGGAGGTCGTACGGCCTCCCCAACACGCACTTTGAGACACAATTTTTGAAAAAAATGCAAAAAAAATCAAAACAGGCATTGGTTCTTGCATTGCCAGTTCAAATGGTCACTGTCATCGGGCGGCCACCCGTCGATCGCTCCGGTCAGCGGTGCGACCCAAAGGCCGCCGACCCGAGCTCAGCCCCTACGGGCCCCTTTATGGAAGGTCGCGGTTACATGGGGGATCAGGCGCTATGCGCCCAACCCCATGCCACCTCCTATAGACACCACATAGTCATATGGATTACCAGGGGCTCCCCCCAGCCCCCATCCCGCTAGCCCCTAGTCGTGCACAGGACTAGGGGCCGAATTTTTTTAGCCCCCTTGGTGCCTACAGGCCTTATTGGCCTTCCTAGAGCAACTTTCACTAAAACAGGTGTAATTTTTGCGTACGATATCATTTTTTTGCAAACGAGATACCGTTGGAAAGAGGATTTTGTCTCCAATCCACTGGTGAAGGTGGTTTTTCCATATTTTTCTCTAATTTTATTTTTCAGGTCCTTGAACTCAGATGTTGTTGTTTTCACTCCTGAGGGCATATCTTGACTCAGTCATTCTTGCGGTGTTGGAAAGCTGGTTTAGTCCTCTACACAGATATGAGGTCTATTTTTATTTTCTATTTATGCATTTTTTTAGCATTCTCTCCTTTTGCAATCATTGGGTATTATAATAAATACACTAATATAAAATTCCATTAGGGGGTTTTCTTGCATAATAATCTGATTAGAGTGTAGTTGCACTTTGATCTCCATATTGATTATTGATGACAACTCGCATGGGTTGTATATGGTTTCTTAGTTTATTTTTTCCACATTTTGTCTTAGCTTGACACATATCAAATTCATATCAGTTCACACTTCACATTGAGAGCCTATGGTTAATGATTTGCATCAAATCCATCTCAGTTTGAGGGCCACTAAATTTTTGGTTAATGTTCCAGAGTCTTTATGGTACTTGCTCCTATGGATCAATTTTATTCATAGTTTGGCATCGGCATCGAGATACATGGCTTCCAAATTCTTTCATCATATCATTCCCTCTTATGGGGGGCATCATTTTATCTATTGTTACTTCATTGATTCTAGGGTTGTTCTCGTTTGGATTTTTCCAGTGTTCCGTGGCATCGGGTCTGTTGTTGCATTATTATGATTCCACTATGGTTTCTTGTAAACAAAAGTATCTTCCCTTGCTTTTCAGATTTAGGTTCGAATATTACTCAACAATGTTCTTCCAGTGCTTCTTTGCAGCAGGTCATCTCATTGAGGGGGGTTTGCCCCACTAGGTTTTCTCCTCTGTCTCTTACTCTTTCATTGCATTTGTACATAGGTACCTGATCAAGCCTTGTTGTTGAGACCCATTCATGCTTTCTTGCATTCATCTTAGTTTTAGGTGCATGCTTTTTTAGTCTCCCTAAGTTGCACTTAAGGGAGGGTGTTGGTGTAATTAATTATTTAATTACACTTTATTAAATTTACTTAGGTTTTGCTTAGGTAATAATTAGTTTACTTAATTAATAAGTAAGCTTTATTTAGTTGAGCTATTTTTAGGTCAACATTAGGGTTGCATACATTGCTTTTATAAAGCAAATCATCTCATGTAATTTCTTAATTCTGAATAATATCAATTTTCACATCTTCATGCAAAGCTTTGTTTTTTTATTTTTTTTCTCTTATGTGGAAGGCCTTTTGGTTTGCATGTCTGATCTTGGTGTCTAACAAAAATGACATCCTTCGGGAATTGAATATTTTTTCCTTTTTATTTTCATGATGTGTTTCCCCTTTCCATGAAGTCTTGTCATGTTTTAGGTGATTAGGCTTCTTGTTTAGGTGATTTTAGGGAAGTTCCAACTATTAGGTGATTCTAGGAAGTCCTATCCTAGGTGACTTAAGAAAATTCTTGTTCTAGGTGATTAGGAAATGTTGTTGACTTTGATGCCCAATGGATAAGGCACTGGTATATGCTTAAAAATCCAGAGATTCCTTGGTTCTCCTATGTTGAAAGTATCTGACATGGTCCCGAGACAGAGCCAAATGTTGTACCCCAAATTAAAAAAATTGCTACACTTAGGCATTTTGAAGAAATGGTTAAAAGTCTTGTTAAAATTGTCAAAAAAAGGTCAAAATTGGGGATTAGCAAGTCTTACATGAGGGCCAAAAATTCAAAAATTCAAAAATCTGACAATCTAGGTCTAGTCAAAGCGACCAAGTCTACAAAACCCAGATCTCAGTTTTTCGGCCCTAAATTTTAGGAAAATTTCTATTTTTAGAAAGTTTTTAAAAATATAACTTTTATGGGTTTTTTTGGGTTTCTTCTCAAATGGATGCTAGCAAAATTTCTAAGAAATTTTGGCTTCCAGGGTTCAAACTGATTTTGATTGGTTGAAAATACTTCCTCATCAGGTTGGTCCAGTTAAAATCATCAGGTTGGTTCAGTTTTTCCCTAGTGGGATCTATTCTACTTTTTCAGGAGCTCCAAGGTCATTAATGGAGGTTGCTCAGCTTTCAGGTGTTAGATTCAAGGTCTCAAGCACTACATAAATCAATAAACTACAACAGATGATCGAGGAATGAAGAACGGAGAATGGAGGTTAGAGAATCTTGAAAATTGTAAAATTTTGACTAAGTCTAGAAACTCTAGGCACCCCTACTCAGTCTAGGCACCTAGCCAGTCATGCCTTAGAATTTTTTTAGTCTCTGACAATCAAAGCAATGATGAGCACAAGGAATGATGAAGGAAAAGCCGAAAAGTTGAAATAAAAAATTATCTCTGGCTCATAAAGGCGCCTTAGGTAGCCAAGGGCACCCAACGTTTCAAGGCACCAAATGATGGAATTAAGGTATGTGCTTCCTAGAAAATTTGTTTAGAATTCAGCATGCTCCATAGTGAATCCATCAGCATGGTCATCAAATCAATCTATCAGCCAAAATCTCAGATCAAACGAAGGAGTCTTGACAAAGTAGCAAACTGCTAATCATGAAAATATCAGAAAATAAACTATCTATGAGATTCTTGGGCACCCCAGCTAGCCAGGGGTGCCTAAGATTTTGGAGGCTCAAACTCAACAGTTAGGGTTTGTAAATATGCTTAGATTCTTTAGAATTCCACCAAATATCTAACGTATATCTTAGCCTGATCTTCAGATTCATCAGTCACCAACGACTGCAGATCAAACAAAGAACAAAACTTGGAGGGTCAAGTTGAGAAAATGAAAATCTTGTGAAAATGATTGTCTGGGAGTGATGGGTGCCCCAACTAGCCAAGGGCGCCCAAGGATTTGAGGCTCCAAATTCAGTTTTCAGAAGATATCACTTCTAGAAGATCCTCCCTTGAATTCATCAAGCTATCCAGTGAATCTAACAGCCAATCAATCGGGTCGATCTAGCTCTTGAAGTTATGAAATCATCTGAAGGTGAGGAAAACAAGAAAAACACATGAAGAATGTCAAAAATGGCTAACATTGGTAAGCTTGGGTGCCCCAGGTAGCCAGGGGTACCCAAATTTTTAAAGGATCAAATGAAGTGTTTACCCAAAGTTGCCTCCTGAAAAATCTCATCAGATTTAGTCAGGCTTCGCGATGTATCATTTAGTCAGCTCACAGGATTCACCGAGTGTCCAAAAATCAAAATCAAACTAGGGTCAAAACTCAAAAAAAAGTTGAAATTGTCAGAAAATTGGCTAATTTTGCAGAAGAAAAACACCTCTAGGCAAGAAAGGCACCCAAGGCTCAATGCCTTGTATTTTTTTTAGTTTTCATCATGAGCTTTCTGAAAAAGTCTATGTTCGATGAACCTGGATTAGGGTTTGGATTCTCAGTTCTAAATTTAGGAAATAAAACAAGTTTTCAACCTAAAAACTTATTTAAAGGATGGTTTTGCATTTATTCTTCACAATTTTTGCAAGTGGCATCCAAGGCAATAGAGGAGAAACATAAAAAATTATTCAATTCAAGATTCAGAGGCCAAAACTTGGAGATTTTTCAGAGTTCTCCATATCTTCTTGATTAACTCACAAAGAGGCTTCCTTTTTTATGCTTTATTTTTCTAGGGGATTGATTTTCGGAAGAAGGGGGTCATCTTTTTTAATTTCAGCAATCTAGGTCAGCTTGGTTCATGATTCTGAACAACTTTGGAAATTTTTTCAAATTTCAAGAACCTTGTTTTTTCACGCATGTCCAAGAAATCTTTAGTATTTTCAAAGTTTGATCATCTGGGTTCATCTAAAACATGATTCTGCACAAAACCCAACTTTTACCTTTTTTTCAGAAAAAAATTAAAAAAAAGGGTTTGTTGCTTTTTCAACCAACCATCACAATTTTCAAAAATGAATGATCTGGGTCTTCTTGCAGCAAGATTCTCTACAAAACCCATATCTCGGATTATTTTCAAAAAATATGCCTATTTAAAGAAGAAAAATCAATAAGCTAAATTTAGGGTTTATGCAAAACTTGTCCAAACATAGTCAAGTTTATAACTGATCTTCAAGCTTTTCAATATGGAGTACTCTCCCATCGAATTCAAAGACAAAACAGTGTTGTATCATGATCATATAAATCCAGTGTTCAAGTTGTGTGCTTGAGAAGTGTTTTTCAATACCACCATGGGCAGAAAACATCATTATCTCAGTTGAAGAACGTGAAAAGGCATGGTATAAGAAAAAGGACAAGTATTGGGAAAGAGTTGTGCAATACTTGTAAATTGAAAAAATTAGGAGAAGTGTTAGAATCATAAAGTTGTGAAAGATATGTTGAAGCAAGAGGATATATTTATAAAAAGTCATCACTCCAATTACAGAGCCGTTGAAAATTAGCAAGATTTGATAAAGCAGTTGAAGATGTCAAAGATTCTCTAAGTTCAATTGTAGAAGGTGAAGAGATCCTAGAAAATAAAAAAAATTCTATTGATAGTATTGATGCTCCTGATAGAGATACAGTGTCCCATTATTTGGCAGATGTGGTTGAGATTTAAAGCAATAGATTTCTTCACGCTTCCTTTCTATTCGTGTCTCAATTCTTATCCATTCTTTGAAGAAAAAAGAATCAAGATGTAATAGTTGGCACTTTCCCCTTTTTTAGGCTTTCATAGGTTGTTAGATGCTTATCTTGTTTTAGTTTTAGAAATAAAGCTTGCATGTTCACAAGTCTTAGTTGTAAAAGCAAGGAGATTTTAGGGTTCCCTACTCCCCTACTTGTGTATAAATAAGACAACCTTTCCCATTTTTCTTTAACCGTGCTTGTGATAACAAAACGTTGAGCCTACTAGTGCCTTCTAATTGTTATTCAATCTTGTTCACTTGGTGTTAGAGAAAGTTTGCAAGCCTGTAATGTTGCAAGATATTGTTCAGTTCATGTATTTCGTGTCAATGTATTTTGGTTGATCGCTAAACTATATGCTTGTTATTGCTACAATCTTGTTGTCCCAAAAGTGTAATCCTTATTATTTGAAATTTGAGAAAATAAAATCTTATGCCTATTTTGTTGCTTTGATCTACTATCTTAGATTTTTGTTTTATATGTTCTACTTATATGATCTCTATTTCAGCTTGCATTGAAAGTATAGTAGATGTGCGTTGGAAGAAAGATTGTTTAAGTATTTGTGTCAAAGAATCATTCACTTTTCATTTCCAACTCTCACGCTCTATGTTTACTTGAGTAGTTAGAAACTTCATTAGAGTAGACTTAGTTGTATTTGAAATTCAAAAGAGAAAATCTCAGCTGCGATGCTAGATTTTTATAACCTTGTGCTCTTAGTTGAACAAAAGGATAGGAAAATTAGTTTAGTTTACGTGTTTTAAGCAACATCAACAAAGAGGGAGCTTCCCCTCCTAATTCAAAGAGCAGTTTATTTGTGCATAGTTGTCCATTTCTAATTTGCATACCAGAGGTGCGAATTGAAATGTCAACATACTTAAACTCTTAACCATACACTCTCAACCCTTCACCCTATGCCTTATACCCTTTATCCATACCATAATCCCTAAACCCTAATCCATGTACCTTATAAAATTAATCTTATACACTCAATGAGTTAAATATTATCCCTCAACTGTAAACCCTTAACCCTCTACCCTATACCATCAACCTATTACTTAAGCCCTAATCCCTCAAACCTCAACCCTATACCTTGAACCCTAAACCCTACAACCTCAACCCTATACCCTATACCCTCACCCTTATATACCCTAAACCCAAAACCCTTGCATACATATATACAAGCATACATACATACATACATACATGTAAGCATACATATACATTCAAGCACACAAACATACATACATACAAGCATACATACATGCAAATATATATACAAACATACATACATAAAACATGCAATTAAAAAACTTACACAAAAATAATTTCAAGTGATCCATAACGTGAGTGCGTTATAACATGCTCACGTTATGCCTTACTTTGGGAATCCAAAACATAAAGAAAGACAGAGCAAACACAAGCAAAAACATAAAGCATGACATAATTCAAGCACGTTATAATGCATCACGTTATGTCTAGCTTTGGGAATCCCCAAGCATTTGGCTTGGCTTTGCTTTCGATTTCCAACCCAAAGGCTTAGAGTGTCTTCCCAATGTCCAAAGATGTGTTTTTGCATTTTCTACAAAATTTCACAAAATCTCATTCATACTAACCATCAAGTTTGCACGTGTTTCAAGGTCAAGTAAATTGAACACCTGGGTAATGTTAGGCTCTCTCTTAGCTATTTAACGATGTAATTTTTTCACATTTTGACTATGTTAAGGCTTTCATCTTTAATTTCTTTTGTTTGTGTGTTTGTTTTTGTCAAAAACCAATGTTTAGTATTTTTTACTTTTTTTTTAACCATTCATTGAAATTTCAAATAAATTACATTTTTATAAACTAGACTCCATTCTACACATTAAAAAAATATTTTTTGATTAGTTTTAAAAAATCATAGGGGTAGCACGACCAAATTTATATTTTTTAGGATGCGTCCACTTTCAAAATTAGTAAAACATCATTATTCATTAAAAATTTATCAAAAAATCAGGCACAAACTACATGCTATTAGCTAATTTCTCACCAAAGCGATGTTAAAAATACTAAAAAAAGTTCACCTTTTGATGGAGCCACAATAGACGCTATGTTATGTTTTTTTGACAAAAACAACACCAATTTTTGTAGCTCCCTTTTTTAACCCCTTAACTTTACCATTTTCAAAAAAAAAAAATATGGTTTAGAAAGTAGACTCAGAGCATTGCGACCCTTGTTTTTGTTGCATCTAAATTTTTTAGGTGTAACTATGCTCAATTTCTCATCCAAGGTCAGTATTTCTTTATTTTAGAAGAAAAGTGGTCACTCAAGACCTCTTTTTGGCCCCTCATCTTTTTGCACTTACTTTGAGATATGATGATGGAATTTGATAATGTTTTGGAAGAATGAGTTGATCATTTTTCGATATCCACCTACAAATACTCATTTCATGCTTGCTCATATTTTGAGAATGAACCTATTTGCATTATAATCTTGCACATGGATTATATTATTTATTTCACATATTTGTGTTTTTATTGTTCTTTGTTTATTGAAATAGTGTACTCACTATTGTGACATGTTTCACTCATCTAGATCGTGGCGTGTGTGTCTTTGAGGTGACTCCAATAGGATTGATCCTACACTTGTGAATCTGACCTCTGGAATTTCAAAATTCAAGTTCAAATTTGTTCAACTGTTGCCCATTCATTCCTCACCTAGAGCTGACTAAATAAATGTTTGCATAATTTATGCTTGTTTCCTTCTATCTAAAGGCATTGAATTGCATTCATTTTGCATCCTCAAATATCAAAGAAAAATCAATCACTTACAAAATAAGATTGTTAGGAAGACTTTCATTGGCACACTAAAGAAATTTGAATCTACATAATCATTTTAGAAGCATTTGCTTATTTGAATCTTGCTATCCTTGATCATTTGTACAACCATAAAATGACTCTTCAGATTGAACAAGGAGAATGTGTGTCCTAATAGTTTGGCAATCTTTTAAGGATATTTTTAAATAGCACCACTCCTCAAAATACAACAAACATCAATGAATCAAATAAACTAAAGAGCGTAAGTATAGAATCATCAAGATCAAATGTATGCAATAGAAAATATTATAATGAACACTAAAACAATCTATAAGCACAAAGTCAACCTAGACAAAATTTAAGACAAAACATAGAAAAAAAAATATATATATTTCTAATTTAAAAAAAAATCTATTTTGATACTGTATAAAATTTCTTCTTCTAGAACCTAAAATTAAATTAAATACCTTATTTAGTTTTTTTTTTTTTAAATAACACTAATTCTAAAGTTATAAATAATTCTGAATTGATTTGTACTTACGGCTTTAAATCATACTAAGATTAGCCTAAATTAAATAGAGAAATATTATTTTCCTTAAACTATATAATATCCTCATTCGTTCTCCCAATTAAAAATCATATCTTCCATGCAAAATTCTTCTCCACTCTTAGATAGCCTTGCGTGGCGTTCCAAACTCCGCCCTTGTGTAATGCTCCCTACTGCACTCTCATCTCTCAACACTCTCTAAATAGTTTTGACATCTCAATCCACAGACATGCGGAAGGGCAGAAACTATCAGTGTTCTTGTCCTCATGGCCAAATAAACTGGAAACAAATTTCCTCTTCGTCTGATATTCCAATACAGGCTCTAATAAAATTTTAACAGTCAGTGCCGATGCCATTGTTTAAGAGAGCTTGAGCTTGGCTGCAACAGTGTGTGTGCCAAAATGCGCTTTATGAAGCCCAGAAATTAAAAAAATGTTTGTTCTTTATCCTGAAACCGGTAATGGTGGTGATTCAATTGGGACAGACAAAAGAAAACAGTATAAATTGTGTGTGGTTTGGGCATAAACCCAACTTTCTGTTGCACAGTTTCTTCCATCATCACACTACGGAAAAAGAAAGAAAACTTCCCAAAGTGACAGGAAAGTTCAAATGTACAGTACAGACACTCATGGAGATTGAATCGTTTAACCTATTCATAGTACAGTCAAGAGAAATTTTATTTGGAATCTGATCAAATATGTACAGTACAGACTATGACAACGAATGTGTAGTGCAGTTTCTTTCAATAATTTTTATCGGCAGTAACACTTCTCTGTCGCATGTCACCCCACATTAAGAAAATATTCCATACCCATTTCCAATACGAAACTGAAACTAGATGATAAGTTATTTGCTTTGTTTAAACAAATCAATAACGATTTGTAGGCAGAGTGTGAATTGTCCTGAGATATAGACTTATTTGTAATTAGCTACCCATATGCAGACAAAACCTACTTTTGTAAGATAAGAAATTAACTAGTATGAAAAGGCAAGAGTAGAATCAACTCTGTTCTGAACCGAAGCAGATGGGCTTGTGCAGTAACTATGTAGAGAGAATGGGTAGTGCTTCTTCCTTGCTTAAGCTCTGTCTTTCATCCTTGATAGACATCAACTGGAGCTCGATTTGTTCATTCTGGGCTTTAACGGCATGCACTTCGTCCAGTAGAGCAGATACCTTACCTTGCAGCTCGATGATCTTCTGTACATGCTCAGATTCTCTCTCACTGAGAGATCTAGAGCGCATGGATGTTGAAGGCGGCATCTGATCTGGTCCAACACCCATTTCATTAAACAGATTCAATATGATGTCCTGCTGTGTAAGGGTAGATTGCAGGATGCTCTGAAGCTGGGGAAGGAGGGTAGCAGAAACAGGCTTAGGTGTACTAGGATGTGAATTGAAATCCTGGGGACAGTATTTCTTTCCAGGAGAAAGATGCACCGACGAGGTCACCGAAGATGCTGAAGAGGGCTGAGAGGAGGAAAGGCTGTGCATTCTTCTGAGAGGCGGGAGAGGATGCTGCACAAGAGGCTTATTAGGAACAGCACCACCATCCTCTTCCGTGACGGAGAAACGTCCTTTCTTTTGAATCATCCCAGCTTTGAATCCATGACCACCCTGACCCAGATTAATCAAATTCAGGGCAGGCAGCTGCTGCCGGGCTTCCAGTAGGGTAGGCACGGAAACCTTTCCTGGGGAGTGCTGTTTAAGTGTAGAAGACTCAGAATTAGCACATCCTGTGTTATCACGCGACACCTCAGGCTCCCCTCCGGCCATGGCAATGGGCCGAGAGTCACCACATGAATTCAGTCCTGTTCTGGGACTTTGAATTGTGAGCGAGTCAAAAGACTCTTTTAGGGCGGGGTTGCTACAACTTCTGGATATCCCTCGACCTACTTTGAGATTGAGCATATTGGGCTCACAATCAACGCGATCAGTAACACTTGGGAGGGGAGCTTCAGCAGTAGCAGATGAATGCTTATTGACGTTGTCATCCAAGGAGCGGTACATGGGCTCAAACTGCAAATTGTCCTCATTGAAGTTCCACCCGCTGATCCTCCTCATGTGAGGCATCCCCGCAGGGTCATCGTCGTCATCATCATCTTGGAGGCGGTGCATCTTGAGACTGACCATCTTAAGCCTATCAGGCAAACGGGGCAAATTGTCAAGAACGTGCTTGACAAGATAGTCTGGGGTCTTGGTATGCCTGAAAAAGGAATGCTTGAGCAGTTTGTCGGCGGAGGGGCGCCGGGTAGGGTCTTTTACGAGGCAAAGGCCGACCATCTCTCGAAAAGAGCGGGAGAACTTTTTGTCGGTGGCGTGGTCGAAGGCAGGGGGTGCGCCCTGGAGTTGCATGAGGAGGGCCTTAATGGGGGGAAACTTGGAGAAGGGGGCGTGGCCATGGGCAAGTTCCAGGGCGGTGATGCCGAAGGACCAGATGTCCGCCTTGTGGTCATAACCAGAGTCATGGTCGATGACCTCAGGGGCCATCCAACAGGGCGTGCCGACGAAGGTGTTGCGCTTATGGCGGAGGGCGCCGGACTCAAACACAGAGGCCGAAACGCCGAAGTCGGCGAGCTTGACGGCGCCCTTGGAGTCGATGAGGATGTTCCCGGCCTTGACATCGCGGTGGATGTGGCCCTGCTGGTGGAGGTAGTCCAGGGCTTTCAGGGTATCTTTCAGGACCAGCCCAATCACGGCCTCCTCCAAGCCCCCAGGGAAGGCGGCCTGCATGATGGACTGACAGGACCCGCCCGCCATGAAGGGCATCACTACCCACAGGCTCTCCTGAACGATGAAGGAGCAGTGAGCACGGAGCACATTTGGGTGCTCCATCAGGCTCATGGTCTGCGCCTCCCGCCGTATGTCATCCAGGTTGGCGTTCAAGCGCTCCAGGTCTATGCTCTTTATGGCCACCGTCTCTTTCATGGGGATGCACTCTGCCTCGTACACTGTTGCGCTCACGCCGCGCCCGATTTCCTGCACCAGCCTGTACTCCGACGACATCACAGGATACGCCCTCCTTTGTTGCTGCTGCTGCTCCATTTTGAAGAATGGATCGAATCCACGACAAGCCCACTTTCTGCTTCTGTTTCATTTTAAGGAAGGTCGTTGTAGTTGTAGTTGTAGTTGCCCTCGGGAGTGAAGAAGGTGACGGGTGCCGATCTCCCACGTCATTCTCTCGCTTCCTCACCCCTTGCGCCAATTTCCTCCAAACACTTAATTGGGGTTTACACAACTTCGAGAGAGCTTTAATAGCTGCATTATTTTTGCGTGCTCATAATCAGAGCCGCATTTTATGGCAGGAATTTGACGGCTAATCCTGCCCGTCCAATAAAAGTAAACATGTTCGATGGAAGTAGATCTTTGTTATTGTCTTTCAGCTCAAGTCAAACATATTTTGGATATAAAATTTTAAAAATATTATTGTAGTTCGATGGAAGTAGATTCTTGTTATTGTTTTTCAATTGAAATCATCATCGTTATTGTTGTTATTGTTAAACATATTTTAGATATAAAACTTTTAAATATTAATTTAAAAAGTTATTTATAAAACTTTTAAATATTATTGTAGTTCGATAGAAGTAGATCCTTGGTATTGCCTGTCAAGTGAAGTCATCATCTTTACTATTGTTATTCTTTAACATATTTTGGATATAAAACTTTAAAATATTATTGTAGTTTGATGGAAGTAGATCATTGTTATTGCCTTTAAACTAAAGACATCATCGTTATTGTTGTTATTGTTAAACATATTTTGGATATACAATTTTAAAATATGATTTTAAAAAGTTATTTATAAAACTTTAAAATATTATTACGTAATGATGAAATTTGTATATTTGTGTTATTTTTTATTTAATTTCGTGTTTTAATAAAGGATTTTATATCATTCATGAGTTTGTTTTGCTATCTAATATGAGAGCTTGAGCCTATGTTGATACCTCTTCAACTAAGAGCCAAGGACTAAGGAATATCCATTATGTTGAAGTCATTTGGGACAAGATCTCGACCTCATCTTGTATATCATACCTCTATCTAGGTTTGAACCTTTGAGGATGGTGTAATCAAGGAGTAGAATCACCCTCTCCAATTATGCTCAACCAATTGAGCTACAATACTTTGGTTATTGTTTATATTTTAAAGCAATGGCTTAATATATTTGTATAGGAATAAATAATGTAGTTTAGTACAAAATCAAGCTTTTTTTCTATGTCTTTGTTATTCCTTTACACATATTGTTATATATTTATTTCTCATCTTGTATGTATTTACATATTTTGATATGTTCACCTCAATTATGCATTTATTATATCTATTCTTATGCTCATCCTCATGCATCCAAGCTCATTTTCATTGGTGCAAGATTGATACCACACTCATGGATCTGATCCCTAATTTTCTGAAACTTTGAAGGTTCAAATTTTGGCTGACTTTTTACCATTTGATTCCCACCTAAGGCCAACTAAATACACATTCACATAATTTATTTCTATGTACCTACATTTTAAGGAATTTAATTACATTCATTTGAGACCATCGAACATCAAGAAGATATTTCACATTTAAGGAGTACGGTAGGAACACTTCTATTGGAGCAAATTAAAACAAACCTAGATTTGCATAATTATCTTAGAAACATGTATATAACTGAAGCTTCTTGTTTTTCTATCAATGGCACAAGTATGACTATAAAGCAAATCCTTTCTTGGGGATTAACTTGGGAGAACATGTCCCCTAGCGATCTAGAAGTCCTCTAAAGGTATTCATAAATACCTCTTTTCTAGATAACAAAATAAGCATACATAGATTCATCGAATAAAAAATAGGAGTGCAAACCAACATCCACATGACAAGATGAATTTGTGAATATGAAAATGACCCAAAGGGGCATACTTAACCCAAGATAAAGTAGATGTCTTGCATATAATTTTAGGTAGAACACAAACAAAAACTATGGCATTTATAGATCAAAGATCTCAACTAGATTCTAGAATCTTCATTAAAATCATTCATCTTCAATCATCAAGCTAATTATTCATCATCCTTTTGCATTTATTTTCTTAGATTAACATTTAACTTATAATTAAATATGCCCACAACTATCAATTATCAATCTAGATTAATTTATGCTTATGTGTATCATCTTATTACATTATCCTAGATTAAATGTAGGGAAAGTTTTTTTTGGTTACATTTTAGTGAATCTATCTACCCTTACATAACCTACTCTTAAGATTTATCATAAATATTAGTGTTTGTGGATCTACATATTTTTTACTTTCACATCTTATTTCCTCATTTGAGCCTCCCTTCATACACTTCACTGATACATCCTTAATTTAGAGTTTGGTGTGCTTATTTACATACCCTATCTCTCACCAACCTCACCCACCCTTGCACCCTACTCACCCTTGTGTTGGATTTAAGCTTTACATTTTATATTTGTTTTAGATTTAATTTAGGATTAGTTTTCTAATATACATCAAATATTACTTCACTTTTAAATCATTTATCTAAATCTCTTAAGGATTTAAGCCTTAACTGCATAGTTTTTTAACCCTTATACCTCCCACCCTTGGATAGATCCTTGTTTTTACATCATGTATTCTCATGGCCCCTATCCTTTGAATTTAGTTATGCTTCCATTACTAACTATGACTTGTTTGTATGATTTGTAATTTGTGATCCATTGGTTCTTGATTCACGATGATCTTTTCCATTAAAGAATTATATCATCATATATACCTATTTTTCCTAATTTTAGGATTTGGTTATCTAATTTCCTTCTCTACATTAGGTACCTTTACTACATTCATCCATACTTCTTCTATAGATAGTTATAGTCATCTGCTTAATCCTAATTGTATACCACGTTTGAGCACATTCACATTATTTGATTGATGACACGTATGTTATGAAGGATATTCACGATAAAATTTTACTTTGTTATATTTTGAATGATACCATATATGATTGAAAGGAAATAGAGGTACAAAATATGCTTCATGCACTAATCTATGAGGGAAGCATGTGATAAAAAATAAATGATCATAAAACTATAAAAATAAATACACACAAACATTGCAATCATTACACAATGATTTAGGTAGGGAAAACCATTTTTGGAGAAAAATCCCAAAATTCAAGAGAAACTAATTATATTATCAATAACAATAGGGTCATAATATAACTTTTATACTCTTCTTTCATAAGAGTACCACCAACTAGAGAATGTGGAGCAATTATCGTAGCATAATGGTGCCTATAAATAAACTATGAAATCTCTATCTCTATCATCCAATATATAGGAGATTCACTACATGAAACCATAAGTGATAAACCACAAACCATGAGCCAAATCTAAGGCCCAAATTCTAATGCTCCTTTTGTGATGAGTCAACATGCTAAAAATAGTGCATCCTCATATATTGTCATAATAATAAATAAATCCATCATGATCAATTCACCGAATTGAGGGCTTGATTTTGGTTCCATAATATCCCTTGAAAGATGCTATATGGCATGCCATAAAATTAATTATATAATTAGTCAAGATTCATAGTCAATAATGTATCTCCCCTACAATCATATTGGGTAAAAGTACAAAGTTGTCTCACACTTTCACCAACTTATCAGTACAAGTGAATTTGATTATTTTCAACTACAAATCATTTTTTATCAAATATATGATCTATTAAGATTCATTCTAGCTAAGTTAGGATATGTCCACAACTTTTCCAACTAATTTTTTTGGCAAATGCATATGTAGTGCCACTTTGAGGCCAAATTACTAAAAAAAAATATCTTAAAAAATTGACATTTCAACAACTCCTACTCATGTAAATAACCTTTTTTTTAAAATATAAAAGTACCTATTTATACATTCATAAGTGTAGTTTTCAAATATATATATATATATATATATATATCACTAAAAGTAGGTTATCAACACAAAATATCCGGTTGATTACCATGTCAAAAAAATACTAAAACTTATCAAAAAATTGAAAAAAAATATGGACTAGATAAAAGAATCTATATCAAGATGGTATAATTATTTTCTATTTTAAATAAATAGTTAATTTTAAATTTGACATTGAATGGAAACAACTGTGTTTTAATTTATGTACATTTTAATATTTATTTAAATATATATATATATATTTATCAAAATTGGAAAAATTAATATCCATGCACTAAAGTTTCAAGTTATAAATACACAAAATTTGAAGGAAAAAAAAGTTTACTATATAAAGATTTAAATCTCATATAACTTCATTTTTCAACATTTTATCAGCATCTAAATTATAGTGTCAATTTATAAAAAAACTATATTCATATCATTTTTTAATTTAAAAAAAAAATACAAATAAAAAATATACTAAAAAATACACATTTTATTAGTTTACATCATTTCAAAATTCAAAACATATAGCCCTTTTTTAGTCATTTAAATTTAGAATTTGGATCAATGTTGGTTGTTTCCTTTATAAAAATGTGATACAACTTTGTAACTTGACCCTGCTCTTATGAGTCATGAAATCTCTTACACTACTATCTTCATCATAGATGATTTTACACATCATTCATGACAATATATTCTCTTTCACACCATTATACATGTCATAATAAGATATACACACTATATGTTACACCCCATCTCTTAGTTACTAGATTACTTTTACCTTCATGAGTAAAAATGATGATAAATGTATATCATGACTTTAATATGTTTTGCAGTGTAGGAAAATGCATACCCTTTCATTTTCATACTTGTTTGTGCCCACCTTTCTTTATTTATCCTTATTTATGTCTTAATTGGTCCTACTTTGCATCCACAAGCCTAATAAATTATTTTTTATGGCCAATCCCAACAAACATCAAAGGATAAATGATAATTTAATGATTTTGGTTCTTTGTCCTTGATTTTTGGATGGGGACTAAAATGACACCTAGGGAATCTTTGTCCTCCAAAGGTCTTGGGATCCTCTTTTTAAAAGCATCTTAAAAGGAACCCTTTTTGGAGTTTGTGCCCAGAGTTTCAAGCCTTAGGACTAAGACGCCACCTAGGGCATCTTAGTCCCCCTTAGTTTATTTTTGTGATTTAATTTTAAATCTTGGCAAGATTCAGCCTCCTTTAATTAATGAATTCATATTTCAGCTTGGTGTGGTGTAATTTTGGGATAATAAAGCATAGATAAGTATAAATACAAGGTTCTTTCATTCATTTTTCATCCTAGCAACTTGAGTATTCATTCATTATAGCAAGTTTGTGATCAAGAGAGCATTCAAGAGAAATTCATCAAGCATTTGGAGCCATCGTCAAGATTCAAGCATCATGTAAAATATATTCTTGCATCATGCGTGTTTTTGAGCTAACATTTGTGATGTAGGGTTTTGATTCAAGCAAGAAATTCAAGTCAAGATCTATCAAGCATTCATTCAATTCAAGATCTACATTCAAGCTAGCCACTTCACACAAGTTTGCAGATTTCATAACAAGGGTTTGGTGAGTTACAACATAGCACTTTGTTCATTCATCATTTCCCTTCATTATTTCATTTCATTCCAAGGTTTAATTACCAACAAGGGGTTTGACCAAGGCAAACCCCCATTTACTAATAATCAACAAGTTTTTCTTCCCTTGTATGTTTGTGTTTGCAGATTTAGATTGAAGATAATTTGAAGTGCGAAGTTGCATTGCAAAGTTGTCATCTTCACGGAAAGTCACCTATAGACTAGATCTAGAAGTTTCAAGACCTGAGATCAAAGAAGAAGGAAGTGCAAAAATTGAGCCTCGGGATCACATTAGGAAACTACCAATATTCAAATCAAGACTAAGAAGATAGTAAGGGTGTCTTAGTCCTCCTGGAAGTATTTTTCAGAGATTCCTTTAGATCCGGTTCCAACATCCAAAGATTTTGTGTTTGCCCCAAAAAATAGCAACGGGACTAAGGCAACAATAAGGGTGTCTTAGTCCTCCTCAACATATTTTGACAACATTTTTGCATTTCCAAAATTCTTATCACATTTCTACACTTCCCAGATACATACATCATAACTTGCTATTACTTTATTTTGTCATTTGCACTCATTATTTGGCTTACATTACTAGGTTTTGTGAGTTGAATGTTAAGTTGTCTTTTCCAAGCTTTTGCTTGGTGGTGAACCCTTCAAATCCTAAGGACTCTTCCTAGGCCTCCCTTGTTGATAATTGACTCACCTTTGTGTTGATAATCAATCCAATTTGGGGTCCTAGGTTTCCTTGAATGAACCATCCCCCTATAAAGAAATTTTTTGGATTAGGGACCCCTTCTTGTATTGTGAGTCCATTTTCCAATCATCATTTTTCCCACAGATCATTTTGGTGAACCCACGATTTTGGACATTAATTTTTTGATTTAGAGTTTGCTAAGGTCCCAGATCTAGGTTGCATTCATTCTTGCATTACATCTTGCACTAGTGAAAGTGCATCTAGGGTTTCTCACATTTGCATTAGTGAAAGTGCATATAGGTTGCATTTTTTCTTTCTTGCATCATCTTATCTCATTGAAAATTTGAAAAAGTGCATTGTCAATCATCCTAATTGCATTTAGGAACATTGTTATTGCATTCAAAATTGAAAACAATTGCATTCAAATTTTTTGTCAATCGCTTGTCATTAGTCACTTTTTCTTGCATTCATTTGCACAATTTTATGTTTCTAAACATCAAGTCCCTGAGTAGGCAACCTGGAAAAAACTATTATCAACTCAGATTTTTCTATTTTTCTGAAAAAAAAACCTCTACTAGGACTAAAACGCCCTTACTGGTGTCTTAGTCCCTTTGTGGGTTTTTGGCTTAGAACCTTCTCTGAGTTGTTTGCTGTCAGTTTCAATTTTTGGAACTTCAGAATTCCTTCAACGGGACCAAGACACCCTTGTTGACGTCTTAGTCCTTGTGGATTTTGAAGTTACAGTTTTAAGGGTTTAAATCTTCTTTTTTGTGTTTCTGTTTGCTACCATTTGTTATCTGTTTCAATGGTTGAATTTTTGTTTCATGAATTTCACTAAATCTAGCTTAAAGTGGTTCATTTCATGCATTTCTTTATTCCAAATTTCCATTCATAACATTTTATTGCATAGTGTAATCAGTAAATTACCTTTTTTGAAATCTGAAAATTGCATCTACACATTTTATTTTAGGCCTTTACATTTCATTTTGAGTTTGCATAGATTAATTTTCACAAATGTTGGTATCAATCTTTTCCAAGTTTGCAAAGAAAAATTTAGTCAATAAGCATGTCAGTCATTCACTCAATGCATTCCCTACTTATGAGAGTCTCTTAGCACAAGAGAGTGAAAATAGTGATGCTTGCCTTAAATCTACACCCCCTCTTATCTATCCTATTTGTGGGAATGATGTGATAGAAGATGATACAAGCATGGAAATTCATGGGAATCATAGTTGTTCTTCTCTTGATATCTCTCCTTTTAGTGATGAAGGTATCTTGGTGAAAGAAGATACAATCATTGAGAATCATGAAAATATTTCTTGTCCTTCTCCTTGTCCCCTTTGGGAAGATATTATAGCCCAAGAGAATGAGATCATAGACACATTTCTAAACATTACCTTACCTAATTACATTCCTCTCTTTCTTGTGAGAATGATTTAGTGGAAGATGAGATTGTAAATGATGAGGATATGTTGGTGTTAGATGATCAAACCTTTAAGGTCTATAACAACCCTCTTTATGATCCTTCCCCTACCTATCCTATTTTGGAAGACATTAGGGAACAAATGAATGAAGTCGTAAATGATCATGATAATCATACTTGTTCTTCTCCTAGTATCTCTAATAGCTATGAAGAAGATAATTTTATGATAGAAAATACAATAGATGAAAATCATGAGAATCTTCATTGTCTCCCTTCACCTAAGAAAACCCTTATCGAGTAATACAATTTAACCATTGATCATTCCCATACTTGCGATGAAGTCATTTTAGAAGAACCAACCATTGAATGTCATGAACATCTATTTTGTAGTTATCCTAACAACTCTCCTCCCAGGGAGGATATCATGGTACAATAAAGCCTAAACATTAACACATGCAAAGGGGCTCCCTTAGATGAATATGATGAAGTGTCATTAGACTCCTCTTCACTAAGAGATCATGCAAATATCCACAAGTTTTTTGAGGTTATGACAACACAAATTGGATCTCCTTTAATTAGTGAGCTTCCTAAGTCACCTCCCATTAGTGAATCACATAAGAAACTAAGAGATTTATTGAAATCAACAATGTAATCTAACAATGTTTTGCAGCAACCAAGATATAACATAGTTGCTCAAACATGTAGGGGAACACAAATCTCTCACGCAACATCACCACTGCCTCAACTTATTGTGCCTAGTGTTGAAGATCTTTAAAATACTCCCGCTAACATATCCATATGGAAGCTCATTCAACTATCACCTATATACAAGTGTCTATTTCAAGAAATATTGCAAATAAAGTAAGAGGAGATTCAATCTTATATGAAATTAAATAATGTAACATCCTCCTTTCATCCCACGCAAGTCACACAGTCATAAATCACATTCCCTAAACATGAATTTCCCTCACTTGATATTCAAAACAAGAATGAAGACGATAAAGGTGATCATTAATGAAATTACAGTTAGGTGCACTCTCATAGAAAATGGAGTAGAAATTAATGTTTGTAGCATTGACCTCCTAGAAAAAATTGGTGTGGACAAGAGGCTTATTCAACTTAATGATGATCATATTTGTGGCTTTGACAATGTTAATAGGCAACCACTAGGAATGATCACATTACTTATTGAGGTCGGACCTATAGTGTTGCCTACCCCTATCCATACCATGCTAGGATATCTTTCATACAATATTCTCCTAGGGAGACCATGGATTCATGCTATGAAATGGGTCCCATCTACTCTCCACTGTACAATGAAATTTGAGTACAACAACAAGATATACACGATTGAAGTAGATGAACGAATCCATGAATCATATGATCACAACACTTCCAATTCCCCTAATACTTTCTTTCCAAAATCAAAAGTTGAACATATACAAGTTGATGCTAATCCTTCATCTACAAAAAAAATCTTTAGTGATAATTTGGGTTCGTTATATTTTACACCTCCTTTCAATAGATAATCCAAAATCTTATCGTCAAAATCCAAAGAGTCATATACCAATGATTCATTTTCAGATACAAGTTCTAATGATGATTGGGGTTTTACACCTCCCCTTATACAAGAGTGTGAGATCTCACAATCTAAACCAAACCAACCTTTTGTTTCATTCGCTCAACTTAGTTCTACAAAATTACCCCATAGTGGTGATGGGTGCTATATAACTCCCATCCCTCGTGGGGGGACGATGCATAACCTTAAAAAGTATTTGTGTTCTTGTGAAGAAACCAATCATTCTCAGAAACATAAACCCCCTTCATCTAACTTGGAAGATTGTTATGGTATCAAATACAATCTCCCTCCTACACATAGATACAATGAACACATGAAGCAAACCAACATACCGTGCTCTTTCAAGAAAGATCTAGGTTTACCTCCCTTATCTTCATTTTCATCTAAAGCCTTATCATTTAGTGTGTATATGAAATCTTGCACAAATAAAGGAACATCTTCTACTATTGATCAAAAGAGTATCTTTTTGAGACTCCTCTAAGATCGTTTAATGTCTCTCCCTCCATGAACACAAAAGAAATTTTACTACAAGAATTCATTTTTTGCATAGCATAGAGTTCATGGTCATGCTACTAATGAATGTAGGGCTTTAAGTGATAAAATTCAACATCTTAAGGAGTGTTGTGATCTTCCTTGTGTTGAAGCACCTAATTCCTCTAATTGATATTTATTTTTACATGAGCATGTTTCTTGTCAATCATTTCAAATCACCCTTGTCCTGCACTAAGTGGGGGAAAGAGGTTAGGTAGCTTTCTCCTCGTATGTCACTTGTCATTGTCTCTTCTAGCTAGTTGATCACCTTCCATGTATATGTAAGAGAAAGCTTGGGATGTGGATGACATGCCTTAAGTTGGCTCACATGTGACATTGTGAGTTATAAATTTTGGGGGCAACCCCTTCCCTTCTCATGACGCAGCTTATTGGAAACATATGAATTGGCAAAGGGCTTTCCAAGTAAGCTCTCATGTCTTCTTCTACTTTAAAGAAATTTCTCATAGTAATGATGTTAGCAACCACTTTAAATTGGGGGCATACATCGACACTCATGTTTCATTATGTGATTTTCTTTCTTCCTACGATGTGTTCCTTTCTTGGTGGTGTCATTGGGTTTGATTTCCTCTGAGAGTGTGATATTTATTTGACTTGTCCTCTCTTGGAAAAATTAAGTACAATGTTCCCTAAGATGAGACCTTGCATTTGTCCTCTCTTGGAGATGTAAAGCACAATGTTCCCTAAGATGAGACCTTGCACAAACTAAGAAAAATCCCTTCAAACATCCCTCTTTCTTGTAGCGTTACATTTTTGTACCTTATTAAAGTCATGGAGGTATGACTTTGATATGGTTCCTTGGGGCTCACATAGTGAAAAACTAGCTTCACTAGCCCTTGTGAGCATTCATTTTATTTTTGTCCTTATCATAGTCAGGGGGGTATGACTTTGATATGGATCTCTTGGGGCTCACCTATAGGAAAACTAGCTTCACTAGCCCTTGTGAGCATGCATTTTGTTTGCATATTGGACAATGTATTATACTTGTAAACCTTTTTTAGAAAAACAACCTAGAATCAGTTTGCAACGCATTGGACGACTAGTCGAAGCTTGATCCGTATCATTTTTCTTTTTTATTTTTCTATATTTGATGGTGTATGTTGGCCATCTAGTTATGGCTTCATATATCATCTACAATTGTGTTCCTTTTTCACACTTGTTTAGGCCCACCTTGCTTTATTTATCCTTATTTATGTCTTAATTGGTCCTATTTTGCATCCACGAGCCTAACAAATTATATATTTTTATGGCTAATCTCAATGTAAACATCAAAGGATAAATGATAATTTAATGATTTTGGCTATGTGTCCTTGATTTTTGGACTAGGACTAAAATGCCACCTAGGGTTTCTTTTTCCTCCAAAGTTCTTGGGACCCTCTTTTCAAAAGAAGACAACATTTTTGGAGTTTGTGCCTCGAGTTTTAAGCCTCGAGACTAAGACATCACCTAGGGAATCTTAGTCCCGTTTAGGTTATTTTTAGGATTTAATTTTAAATCTTGGTGGGATTTAGCCTCCTTTAATTAATGAATTCATATGTCAGCTTGGTGTGGTGTAATTTCAAGATATTAAGCATAGATAAGTTTAAATACATGGTTCTTTCATTCATTTTCATTCTAGCAACTTGAGTATTCATGCATTATAGCAATTTTTTGATCAAGAGAGCATTCATGAGAAATTCATCAAGCATTTGGAGGGCCATCATCAAGATTGAAGCATCATGTAAAAGATATTCTTGCATCACGTGTGTTTTTTAGCTAACATTTGTGATGTAGGGTTTTGATTCAAGCAAGAAATTCAAGTCAATATCTATCAAGCATTCATTCAATTCAAGATCTACATTCAAGATAGCCACTACACACAAGTTTGCAGATTTTATAACAAGGGTCTGGTGAGTTGCAACATAGAACTTTGTTCATTCATTATTTCCCTTCATTATTTCATTCCATTCCAAGGTTTAATTACCAACAAGGGGTTGACCAAGGAAAACCCCCATTTACTAACAATCAACAAGTTTTTCTTCCCTTGTATGTTTGTGTTTGCAAATTTAGGTTGAAGATCATTTGAAGTGAAAAGTTACATTGCAAATTTGTCATATTCACAAAAATTCACCTACAGACTAGATCTGGAAGTTTCAGGACCTAAGATCTGAGAAGAAGGAAGTGAAAACATTGAGCCTCAAGATCACATTTCGCAATTGTAAAAATTCAGATCGAGACTAAGAAAACAGTAAGGGTGTCTTAGTCCTCCTGGAGGTATTTTTCAGAGATTCCTTCAGATCCAGTTCTAACATATGAAGATTTTATGTTTGCCCCGAAAACAAGAATAGGAATAAGACAACAGTAAGGGAATGTTAGTACTCAACATATTTTGACAACATTTTTGCATTTCCAGAATTCTTATCACATTTCTAGACTCCCCATGTACATACATCCTAACTTGTTACTTATTTTTGTCATTTGCACACATTATTTGGCTTTCATTACTAGGTTTTGTGAGTTGAATTTTAAGTTTTCTTTTCCAAGATTTTTCTTGGTGGTGAACCCTTCAAATCTTAAGGAATCTTCCTAGGCCTCCCTTGTTAGAATTGAATCACATTTGTGTTGATAGTCAATCCAATTTGGGATCCTAGGTTTCCTTGAATGAACCACCCCCCTATAAAGAAAAATTCTAGATTAGGGATTCCTTTCTTGTATTGTGAGTCCCTTTTCCACATCACCCATTTTCCCAATAGTTCATGTTTAATAGGTGAATAGAATACTAAAATATGTATTAAGATGTTATTGCTTTTGAAGGAATGATTATGTTTTATACTGATGGAAAACATGATAAATGAATAAGTATTTCAATGTGAATAATTTAATGCTTTGATGATACAAATGATTTATGATGCAATTTAATTTCATATGAATTACTAACTACCTTTGTGATGCACTAAGTTGGATGCAGGAAGGAGTTGAGCCTCAGGTGTGAGAGGGGCAATATCACTTGGTAGAAGAACTTGGTCTGGTAACCCTTAATATGCCTATTTGAGCTATCACATAGTCATGTCCTACTTTGTTCAAGTTGGGTCGAGTGAGTCCAAGATTCGATAAGTAAACCTTTGTCATAGTTTCTAAGATGAATCAATGTTGGTATGTGTCAAAACACCTGGTTTTTCTTTCTGATTCATAGGAAGTTTGGGTTAATGGATTATGTTTCATTTTGTTCATCTTGACATTTGAAGTTAAATATCTTTGTTAGTTTTGAGATACTTGGAGGTTGTGAATCAGTATATAGGTATGTATATGTATATGTGTATTGAATATATATGTATGTATACAATCAATGACCTACACATAAATACAATATATGTGTGATCGATCGATATGTATACATACATATATATTTAATATAATTATATATATATGAACATATATATTTGTTTAAATTTTTATATTGAGGAAAATGAATATATGGATATTGAGATAATGATATATGTATGTATGTATGTATATATGTATATATGTATATTTTTGTTAGTATGTAATATATATGTGATTGGTAAGTAATTATTTTATTTTAGAAGAGACTTATTAAAGCCATTCACTACATTTAAAAGAATGTTGAAATCAACTTAAACACATGAGTAAAAGCACTACCCTATAAATTAAATGGATAATATGAAAAGCACACACAACATATAGTATACTGTGAATGCATATTTAAGTGTTTGCAAGTAAAGAAAAGCACTGCCTTTCAAAGAAAAACAACCAGGTTAGAAGCCACATGCATAAAGCATGAGAGACTAATTTTCAAGCCAATAATCAATGCATAAAGTTGATAGTGAATACCATTTTAAATGTGAATTTTGGCACATGAAACAACACTAATATGAGGTGTTAGAATATACATTAAAGTTGCTGAATTTGTCAAACCAACACATAGAAAATGAGGTGCTTGAATATGAAAGGTATCACTAAGATAAATAAAATCTATAGAAAGTGGAAACCAATAGAAGTCTAATACCTATGCCATATCCAAGTAAATCCATATGATAAGCATAAAACTCGGCCAATGCAAAGGTGGAAAAAATTTGTGAGGGTAGTCGACTTGCAAATCAAATAGGAAACATGTAGTCATGCATCGCTATTCCTTGACTCAGTAAAAGAGTAATGTTGTCACAAGAATGAAGTCGACTCATCCATTCTATTAAATTAGAAATAAGAGGATTGTTATGTGTTGCAATCTAAGAGTTTAAATTAGTTGCTAGTTGATGCATGTGAATAGAAAGGTGGCAGATTTGTTAGCTTGTTTGTAGCATTATGATGCTTAAATTTAAGTATATATAGAGGTTCTCTCTCTACTATTTGTGACACTTTTTCCATTCAAAATTCTTCATTGCTATTATGTTGTAGTATTCTATGCAAGCATAATTTGAGTTTTTGGTGAGAAAGAGAGTTGTCTTTGTGAATTTATGTTTGTTGAGAGTTTTCTGAGAAGAGGCTAGATTTTGGAAATAAGTTGAACTTAGAAGGAGTAGCTATTGTGATTATGAGGGCTATATTTAGGAAGTAGTATTATCAGTTGGAGCTTTAAATCTAGGCATGTTGATTTCCATTCCTCTATTATTTCATGATTGAAAGGTTATTTGTTTATAAATGCACATTTTCTTGGAAAAGATTTATTTTGAAAGCATGATATGCCTGCCCTTTTTTATGAACTTGATTTATTTCCTAGTTTGGGATAATCTTGTGTGATTCTTGGTTGAGCCTTGAATTGGTGAAACCATTTATTGTGGGAATGCATATATATACTATATTGGCATTGTGTAGTTATAATGCTATTAGAACTATACTTAGTTTCTTAAAACTATATGGATGTTGCATAAAATGTGAAATGTGGATTATAAGCTATCTTGAAATTGTTAGCCTATGATACTAGGTATTAAACCTTTATGGTTAATGAGGTTAGTAATGCAATGGTAATGATGGCATGATAGACATGTCATCATTGATAGATTGTGATGTTATCCAAACCGTGTTGATAATATATACTTGATTGATTACTCATATCTCTTTGAAAGAAGGAAGAGAGTCCTTCCCTAGGGTTAGGGTGTGTGATTGATTGTTAAATCAATATTCAATGTCAGGGTTGAAAAATGTATTTTCTGATTATGTTATTTTCTTACTAAGAGTCTATTCCTATTCATCGAATTCTAAAAGAGGACTCACATTTTGGCAACCCAAAGTCATATTGTGAAGAGGACTATGGGTGCAGAAGCATAAAATTATCTCATGCTAATGTCCTCCAGATTATAAAAAAATGTACTGAACATTGTAAACCATGTGAATATTTGAGGCATATTAAAAGATAGGTTTCATGATTGTTTATGATCACTTGATTTTTGGAATCCATGGGTTGGGATTAACCTTTATTCATTTTATGGTTGCAATAATTTTTGATTGAAACCCTAGGTTGGGATTAACCTAACTGGATGGATTGATTTCTTGATTATTGTATTATTTTTTATTGAAGCAAATAGGTTAGAATTAACCTATATAATTTGATTGATCATTTGATTGATGATTATACTTTTGAATGGAGTTATTTATTAATGAGAGTATAATTTTGTTTGAGGTTATTTATTGATGAGATCATGCTTCTAAAATGAAGACACTTAATGTTGTGATCATACTTCTTGAAATGGAGTCATTAAACGTTATGACGTTATGAT